>JAMZAV010010643.1:0-22575 GCA_024449915.1 Sweltsa coloradensis
TCCCGAAGATATTAAAGGTGGTAGGCCCTACATTTTAATGGGGCTGTTATGAGAAAGTGGGGAAGTAAAATACTTAGGGTGATGTTGGCAGGGGTTTTGGTTTTGGGGGGATCAGGTGCAAGAATTTTTTAAGAAGGGAAATGGGGGCTCTGGGTTTTTTTTATGAGAAACAAGAGGGGCCCAGCGGGGGGTTTAAAGCGGCTTTAAAGGTAGGGGGTTAGACCGTCCTGGAGTATGGGGCGCAGGGATCCGTATAATTTTGGGGGGGGTTTTGGAAGTAAAAAAAGCCAAAAGTAGGGGGCAAAAGGGGTTCCGGGAAAGGTTAGGGGGGGCGGGGGAAGAGGATGAAAGGGGGAATGTAGGGGAAGTATAGACAGTGCCCGTGCAAGTTAGAGAGTTGGGGGGGGTCATTAGGGGGAAGAAAAAGGGAGGTTAGTTTTTGCAATTGTACAGGGCGGTAGGGAAGTAGGGGGGGGGGACAAACCCAAAATAGGCTACAAGGGGGCTTTACGGGGAAGGGGGGGATCTTCAGGGGAATTCCCAGCGTCAAGAGAAAAAGGATCTGGTGGGATGGTTTAGGAAAGGACGTTGGGGAAATGGAATGACTTGCCGGGGGATATTTGTAGGTAGGGGGTCAAGGGGAATTTTAGATCATTTTTAGGGGGGACAGTAATTGGGTTTTGGGGGGAGGATGGTTGCCACCGGGGGGAAGGGCCCTTTTGAACCCGTTAAAGTTAGTTAAGTTAATTTTTAATGTTAAACAGAAGGGGGCCTGCGGGAGACTCTCGTTTTGGTAAACCATTTAGGCCATCCGTTGCGTTAGGCGGGCCCACTTTGGACAATTCCGAATAATTACTACGCCCCCCCTACAGTGGCATATTCAAGAATGTACAATGGGGGGGGGGGGCGACTGCCAAAAAGAGACGGGGCCGGGCCCAGCCGCCGGAGGGGCCTTTTCGCCCTTGTTTTAAAAACAATTTCACGTATTTGACGTTTTTAAACCCTTAAACACGTTTTTAGAGTCATGCAATTTTTCAAAGTTAGGGTTTCTCCTCCTTATATTTTTTATGAATTTATATTTTATTTTTTAAATTTTATTTTTATATGGGCACATAGGCCTACATAGGGATGGGGGGGGGTTTTTAACTTTCCAAACCCCCTAACCCCCCCCCCCCCCCCCCCCTTTGGGGTATGCCACGCCCGGGATTTTGTTATGTTAAGGGGGATTTGTTTTCTAGGGCCCAGGAGGGGACAAAACAACATTTTTCCTCCACGTTTCTTTTTAAAACCCTACCAAAAGTTTAAAGTAGGCCTAGGGGAGAGCGGTAGGGGGAGGGCCACCTGGGGCCATACGTGGGCCCCCTGGGCCTATACTGTAGGCCTATTGCTAAAAGTATGTTTGGTTTATTCCTCAAATTTTTAAAATTTTTTCAAACTTTTTCTTTTAATCAAGGGAGATACCTATGTTGAAGTAGAACATAATATATTTTGGGTATTTGTTTTGGTTAGTATCTCCATAAAATATAATTCATGAACCACAATAGGGATAGCAGGTACCACTCGATCCTGTGTAGGGCTATGCCACCCCGTCAATTATAGTGGGTCACCATAGGGTCTATGGGTAGGACTATAGGCTAGTGGGCTACCTATGTGAAGATATTTGTGGTTAATTCAATTATGTTTTCAAAATATTTTTAAATAAGTGAGGTAGGCCTATGTTAGCTAACCTAGGGCCCTACCTAAGATAATTGGTAGGCCTATTTTACTTTGATAAGTATCAACACAAAATAGAAACATTCGACCCACCGAGATGGTATTGTGGCTTGTGGGTCATGTAAAGATATTTGTGGGACGAAGTGGACCACTTGCATGTTCTAGTAATTAAACGAGGGAGCGGAGCGACTTGAGTGTCTCCATTCAACTCCTCAAACGGCTCTTCTATTATTCTCTGATTCTTACCAGTCTGTACGTCGAAAATCAACCGAACCGCTGAACAGATTGCGCTGAAATTTTAAACAGACATCCGGTACGCAGTTTACTGAGAACTATTAACAACATCAGCTAGGGCCTAGATCATTAGCGATTTTAATCCTGCAATAAATAAAAATTTGATTTTTTAAAATATCAATAGCATTTGTTTAGTAGCAGCTAGCGGGACGAGATCTACGTGACTGGCATGGCCTAGTGCTAGGTAGGGGCCTATGCATTTAGCCTACCGCACGGAGGGTTGGGGTCGATACTTGTTAGTTAGTCAGAACTTTTTTATATTTTTACACCCACATATTATTTTTCGGGGGTGTTGAATGGAAATAAAAATTCGTTGATTTTGTTTTATCTTGGAAATTTGTAAATGTTTCACGCTAATACATTTTGAACACGATTCGCATTTTTAATGTTCAATTCAAACTAGGGAAACGCCAAAGTCGAGTTAAACGAGTGAGTGAGCCAAGTGTTGAGTACCCGGGAACATCCCCTTTTCTCCCATATATAGGTAGGCCTACCTACTTGGCTAGGATCTAGCCCAGATGGGGAATGAATCCAAATGATACCGGGTACTACACACATGGCTCACTCACTCGTTTAACAACGACTTTGGCGTTTCCCTAGTATAGGGTAAGTTGTAGGGTACGTACAGTAGGCCTATTATTAAATCTGCCTTTATTAATGACCTTAGTTGATAATAATATGATCTTTGTTAAACTTGCTTTGTTGGTCATCATGACCCATTATGCTTTCTACATGAACATAAGGCACAAACAATACCATGTGAGTGCCAATTGAACTGACAATCTCAATTTTTGAGTTTTTATCAAATTAGGCCTATTTTGATTCCCTCCAGATATTTACCAAATATAGGTAGGCCTACTGTCTCCAATGTAGGCTCTACAGTGTGTGTGTAGGCCTAAAGACTATTGGATTCATGATTTCATGACCTTGATTCTTGGGAATTATTTTTAGGCCTGCAACTCAGGTTTTCCTTCAAATAAGTTCTTTCATCTTTGTAAATTCACAATTTTTTAGATTGGCTCTATAGAGCAAGATATTTTTAGTAGGGTGATCACTGATCACTAACATCGACGACCAAACTGTAGCCTCGGACATAGGGCTGCATGCAAAACCAAAATAATGTAATGTTTTTGTGCAGTCGATCCTAGAAACAAAAACACAGTGAGTGGCGAAGGAACTATGTTTCAGTGGGGGTCACACTAAAGTTGTCTACGAGGTCGGTGGGCAAACCGGGGTCGCCGAAGGACCCCCAGTGGGGGGGGGGTCAAGCCAATAAGTGAGGGGTGATTTTCCCATCCCCCCCCGTTCCTACGCCCCTGCAAAAATACTTGTGTCTCAAGTTTTATACGGTTATTTGGATTAGGCCTACATGATTATCATGTGTTATGCATAGGGCTATAGGCCTACATTGAATATAGGCCTACATTGAATTACACTAGGCCGCTTCGCGAACGCTTTTTTTAGTCGCGTTGATGGGTGATCTTTTTTGTGAAGTTTTTACTTTGCGTGGATCTCTTGATTTTTTCGAGTTCTATTAAAAAAACCATTTTTGCTAATAGGATAATTTTTATATATAGGCCTAGTAGTAGGCCTTCGGGAAATTGCTATGGTAATTAGAATGTAAAATATCTGGAGGCCCGAAGACTTGCTTTTTGTACGCGCGTTGTAGGTGAATGTTGTCAAGTTTCTATAGTTACTTCTTAATTGGTATTCCTAGGAAGCTTCACAAACGCTTTTTTAGTCGCGTTGATGGATGAGTTTTTTTAGTTTTTAGTTTGCGTGGGATATCTTTACTTTTGCAAGTGCTTTGTTTTGCTGCCTACGCATTGAGGTGATCTTTTGGTAAGTTTTTATTGTCACTTGTCAATTGTTATTATTTACCGTAAAAACTTATATTAAAAGCTTTATTTCTATGGATACTGACTAAACTTTTTCAACTTTTCTTTCAAAAGGTACGACATCACCATAACCTTAATGTACATGTATAATATGAACGTTGTAGCCCCACCCGTTTTGGTCAGAATCACGAAAATATCGCACTAAAAATAAAAATAAAAAAATCGTAAAAGTACGATATTTCATGAGAATATTCTTCGATTGTACCCAAAAAAAATACGCCTCTAAGTTTAGAGATTTCGAAGGTCCCCTCCAATTTTCATCAAGATCGGATATGCCGTTTGCCGGGTAGAGACTAACAGACAAAAAAAATAAAGTAAAAAAAAAACACCCGAGCTAAATTTTTTGGGGGTCAGTGAAATAAGTCTTCGCTTCACTCATCTAATTACCGTACCTCAAAAAAACTTATATTAGGCCTAAAACCTTTCTTTCTATGGATTCTGGCTAGTCAACTTTACAACTTTTCATTAAAAAAGGGTACTAGGGCTAGGCCTACATCACCAAAACCCTTTAATGTCCATGTAAATATGATGAATTGGCCCAAATGTGACGTCACGAAAAATATACATTAAAAAAAAATCAAAAAAATCGTGAAAGTAGGCCCGATATTCATGAGAAATATTTCTTTGAATGTAGGGACCCAAAAACATGGCAGGTCTTACTTAAGTTCAGAGATTTTGAAGGTCCTCTCCAATTTTCATCAAGATCGCATAGGCCTAATATGCCGTTTGCCCGGTAGAGAGCGATCAAACAGACAAAAAAAAACAAAAAAAACACCCGGGTTTAATTTTTTGGGGGATCGGTGAAATTTAAGTCTTTGCTTCGCTCATCCAAAAACTAGTTTTAGGCTACATTGAATTCATTATACATTTTTTGAATGATGAAAATATTGTACCAATGGTAGGGCCTACTAAAACCTACTAATAGTGCTTGCTTATAGTTATTTTTTCATTCCAGGGGGGGGGGGGGGGGGGGTAAGTAATTCAACCCCTTGGGACTATCACTTTTTATGAAGGGCCTACATTCGTTCAAGCTTACTAGTCCGCTTCGCGAACGCTTTTTTTAGTCGGGGGGATGGATGAGCTTTTTTTTAAGTTTTTAGACGCGTGCTCTTTACTTCTTCAAATTCCATTGCAAAATCATTTTTGTTAAATTAGGATAATTTTTGTAAAGTAGTACTAATTTCTATGTAATTAGAATGTAAAATATCTGGAGGCTCGAAGACTTGCTTTTCTTGCGCTTTGTAGGAGATTGTTGTCAAGTTTCTATAGTTACTTGTTAATTATTATACACCTTGAAAAACTCATATTAAAACCTTTATTTCTATAGATTCTGGCTAACTTTTGGAATTTTTTCTTTCAAAAGGTACTACATCACCATAACCTTAATGTCCATATAAAATATGGGAAAGTTGTAGCCCCACCCCTTTGATCATAAATCGGCCCAAATGTCACGAAAATTTTCGCACTAAAATTGAAAAAAATTGCAAAAGTAAAGATAATATTCATGAGTAATATTTCTTATTGTACACAAAACGTGGCAGGTCTAAGTTCATGATTTCGAAGGTCCCCTCCAATTTTCATCAAGATCGCATACCTATGCCGTTTCCCAGTAAGCGCGAACAGACAGACAGAAAAACAAACAAAAAAAACCCGAGCTAATTTTTTTGGGGGGTCAGTGAAATTGATGTCTTCGCTTCGCTCATCCAAATGAGTATTCTATCAGCGCAGTATCCAAGTGGCATGAGAGTGAGACTGTCTAGACTCGTTGTGAGCACATTGTTTTAGAGATCAGTCACTACCGGTTTGCCTTCCTCCTCATCAAGATTTCTATCTGTGGCGAACACAAACTCGTGATAGTGGATTCTATATTTAAAAACAGCAACTGTGTTGGTTAGTTGTTTTTTGTCCCGGCTTAGATTGTTGTTCTCAAACCCCAGCTATCACAACAAATCATCCAAACCCCCGCCCCGTCCTGGGCCTATCCCTAGCCGCAACATTCTTCAAGGGCCCGACGGGGGCCATGGCAGGCCGGACTGTTTGATTATTTGCAACAACAGCACTAATTAATAATAGAAATTTGGGCTTTGAAAATAAAAAGGGGATGAGAGATTTTAAAATAACACTGCCACGTTGGAAATTTGGTCTTGTTTATGTATGATTGTTTTAAGTCCAAAGGGGAAAGCTTTGTGTAATGAGCTCATAGGTCGGTCGTTGGTCTTTCCTGTCAAAATTCTATTAATAAAAAATAAAAAAGTACTTTTTGTGGATTATCGTCATTTACCCTTGGTGGGCCTATCATTTTTTCTCGCAAATCAAATTTTCCTTTTTCGCTGTTACAGCGCACTAAAACTACGAATTTTTTGCTTCACTTCCCCCTGTTCCCAAAACACTAGGTAATCATTTGGTATCGGTCAACGTCGTCCCCAAATTCTTAAAATTCGATTGGCTTCGGCGACTTTTTTACTTTACAGCGCGTGGAACTTTTTGAAAGTTTTAGGGGGGGCAATCCTTAGAAGATTTTTTTGGCGGCAGTTGGGGAAAAGGGGAAAAAAAATTTATCACACCACATTATTTGGTCAGTTTTTTCTGCACTCGGACTCTGTTTAAAGATTTTTTACTGTAACTATTTCTTTAGTAATTTTAGTATATATATATAGTAATTTTTTAAATTTTTAAACCAATTTTTTATGTACCCTAAAAACGAAGCTGCAAGCAACTATTCTTTTTTCCAAGGGGAAGTATATTTCTACAAAATTTTGGGGTTAAATTTAAATCACGTTTTTTTGACTCCCTGCCCTCCCCGGGCCTACGCCACTGGAACAAATTTTTATGGGTATGGGGAAATTTTTTTTTCTACATTTGGACTTGGTCCCTCAGTTTCTTTGGCTTAGGACCCAACGTGCAAACGGTGGGCTTGGGGGCCCTCTAGCAACAAGCACATGGGGGCATTTTCAAAAAAAATGACCCCTTTTGCTGTCCCCTTAATATTATTTTTTTTTTGATCAAAATTTATTTTCATAAATTTTTGGGTTTTACTTTTTTAGAATACTTATAGTTTTTATTAGCTCCCTGAATTTTTGGACTTCTATCTTGTAAGGTTGACCTTTAATTCAATGTCGGGTATTGCAAAATGTGTAAAAACCCATGTCCCTATCCTCAAACCAGAAGTGTTTTTGTAAAATGTTTGACTTAAGACTAAATTTATTTAGTCTCTAGATTGGAATTAATGCAGAAATAACAGTTAATAACTGTGTGTTAGTGACTTTTTTTAACAATTTACATTTTCAAACAATAACTGTGGAAAGTGTTTGTCCCTAATGTGGCAATCATAATAATGTCATGACTTTTTACCATTGTAAAAGAGTTTAAATAATTTTTCAAGAAGGCAGTGGATTAATCTAGAAGAAGAAGAAGAACAGCTCATGAAATGGCAGCATGGAATTTTGGTTTGTTTTGACATGAGAACTCTTTAAAATTGAAAAGTAAACATTTTAACGGTGAGTATTTTAATTCAATGTCATGAATGTTACCAAGATAAAACAATTTAATTTGTATTTAATATTTTTTTTAACAATTGAGTTAAGTTACAATCAAGTTCCAGCTCATAGCAAACATAACCCTACTTTTTCAAATGGGATTGTTAACAGCTAATGAATTAATGAAGTTGAAATGTCATGCATGTTACTTGTCAGGTATGTTACTTTCAAAAAGTAACTTTTACCAAGGGCATCGTGGATTACTGCATTAATTTCCTGCAACTGTAGATGTGTTTTGAAGGGAGAGGTTGTAATTCATTGCCATACTCAAAAGTAACAAAACACTTGTTTTATTGATTTTCAGTGATCACTTGTCAAGAATGTTACTTTTTGTCAAGACCGTTTCCCGTAGTGTCTCTTTACTTTAAACTCAACACAAACTTGTTGGATTTGATGGATTTTATCTTTAGGTTGACTGATTTGTACACTAACAAGCAACATGATCTTAGAAAAAAATTATTACTGTTAGAAAAGTAACTTTTTTGTCAAGACTGTTACTTTTTGTCAACACCGTTACCCGATCTAATTATTAAATTAAGTCTTATTTAAAGTTTAAAATAACTGAATCACATTTTTAATCTTATTTATAATATTAATACTTCATTGCTAACAGTGATCTTGATAAAATTTGATTTGCCATTTGTCCATTATTAGTAAGTTAATTACCAGGTTTTGAAATTTGAGTAACATTCTTGACATTTTGGTATTATAAAAGTGATTAAATAAAAATGTATATTTTATTGATTGTATTAGTTTTGTGTAATAATGTAACTAAAACTATTGTGCACATGAATATAGATTTAATAAATAACTTCTTACATCAATTGTCACTTTTATGTCCGGTAACAGTCATGACATTTTCGTACACTTGGATTGATGAAAATGCTTGTATGTAAAACATTTTTTTTTTAAAAAGATAAACCCTTTTAGGGCTGTAAGAACAAATTATTGGATAATGTATTGTTAAAGGAGGCATCCAATTTTATGTTATAATTTTTTCTTGCAAGCATTTTTTTCAATATGGTCATTACGTTTGAGAATGACCCACATAATAATTATAAGGTTTTTCCGAATTAGCCTTGTTGATTCTGGTCTTTGTCTGCAAATGGAATCGTGTCCAGCTCGACTGATCGGCCGGTCTCTAGTTGGTCATTGTTCGCTCGTCGCGCCTACATGGTTGGCTTGGCCTGCTTTAAATTTAATGTCTCCCAATGAAAATCAGTTAACTGTGAGTGAATGGGTAGACTCTAAATATTTTACTTATTTATTGACCAAAAAAAGCAGAAATTTCTAAATGGTCCAACAAGCTTAATTTTGAAACTTCACAAATGAAAACATTGGAACATTCAGATAGAATCATCTTTTTACTTTTAGTCAAGCATTAAGAATTATAGTTTTCGGCCTATTAAAGTTATAGGCTACCGATACCCTCGGGGCCACCGCCCGCCGATACGTTTATAAATAACCTCATAAATCTTTTCGAAAAAGAGTATAAATACACGAGACAAAATTGCAATTTCATTTTGTCTCTTAAAATTAAAACAATATATATATATATAAAATATTGTACATAATTGGTCCCGAATATGTTAAATTTTTCATATATTCACGCGTATTTTTACATCAAGAGTCGACAAGGCCTTGCAGTGTGTGACTGCGTCGCGGCAGCATGGTCGTGCCCTCCTGCCTCTCGCAGTAGATTAGGCTATGTGCTTTGGCTTGGGCTCTGGTGCAGAGGCAGAGAGAGGCTGCCTGGTCTTCGTTCTTGTTGTAGTAGGATAATCTTGATAAGCATGAGTCATATAATTATCCGAATCCCGACATGCAATTCCATCCGGATCGATGGTTTTGTCGCAAGTTTGGCATCATAAAAATAACGAGTGCCTGTTGAACAGAATTGTAGTAAAAAGTAGTTCTTTGTCTGTGTAGGTTTATGAGTGAATTTGCACCGAACTGAATCACCTGTACAAAAACACAATACACTGAATACAGGTATGACAATTACATTAATCTCAGTGGTCAGGCTGTTTGCCGGTTCGATAGTTGAAAATCATAGAATCGACAACAATCTAGCCCAGGCGCGTTCTAGCCCCCAAAAATTGGGGGGGGGGGGATCACCCCAGAATTGCCCGCAGGGCATTGTTAAAATTTGTGCTTTTTCGACATTACGAAAATTCTGGATATTCTAATGGCGTATTTTATGACATAATGCTCGTATTCAATGATTTTTTAAATTTCATTTGCAATCACACAAACAACAAAAATGATGGTCGAAGTAAAGAAGTTCTTTCAACGTGCACGTTGAAAAACATGTATTCTTCGAGCTTTGCTGAACTGTATTATCGGGAACTCATGTAACACAAGGATGATCTGATAAATTATTCAATGAAGGAGGCAGAAGTACATTTTGTACATGATCAAAATCACAATCCATCTCAAACAGAAATTCAGAAAAAATTATCAGAGAATTTAGGATGATAGAACCGCGCCTGAATCTATTCTAACGAAGAGCGATAGTTACAATCTAAATTTAAAAAAAAGTTATGTTTCATGATTCTGTTGAGGTGGTTTGTCACGCAGCCGTGCGGCACGTGTCTCGTGCGACGAATGATTTAAATTGCCCGCCATACTGGAGCCTGTTGATTGTTCTCGGGCGTGTCGTGTGTGTGAGTCACTGGTTGGGGCGGCTGGAGAGGTGAATCATCATTACTCATCAGCGAGGTCAGTTTCTTGTGTGTACCAAATCTCCTTATCACACTTTCTTGTGGCCTATAAATCTTGGCACGCGTGGAATGTTCTGTAATCCTTGACACGCCTTCTGTTCGGGCGTTTTCCCATAAAACCGCCAAGATTGTTTGTTTATACATTGGTACCGGTACATAGGTCTTCCCACCGTGGATCTATTTACAGCAGTGTTGGGCGTTGTTCGATATCAGAAAACAAAATAAATGTTACGTTTTGCCTACTAGGGTAGATTTGGTATGGTATTGGTAAATTAAAATGTATTATTGTGTGTTTAAACGCGTTTCATTGAGTAACGGGATCGGAAGCGCAGTTGAAACATCCAATACAAATTCAGTTGGCATTTAGACCCAGGTATATTTGCAAATTTAAGCGACGCTGATCGAAACTCAAAAGAGAAATAAGAAGGAACTCTTCAAAAGTTTTAAGTTTTGCCGCGATTTAGATATGTCAACTGGGCCATTGTTTGCTCGTCGATGATGTCTGCGCCACGGGGTTGGCTTGGTCTGATTTAAAAATGTTAAGTCCCTCACTGAAAATCAGTTTGGATGTGACTTGATTTTCCCTTTCGCGTTTGGGGGTGTATTGTTTATCGTATTTAGCGCTTGGCCCGCGGTTTCAAATTTGACGTAGACCTACCAGTCGGGAAATATTTGCGGCCAAAAGTGTGGAGTAATCATGACCGCAAGTTTCAATATTACTTCAAGTTTATAACTTGCCTATGTAGGCTACCTGCCATTAATTTCAAATTAAAAAGAGTTGTAATTGCTACCTCGCTATGTTGCCGATCGCCTCGTGTCTCGCAAGTAGGCATATCCCTCCATGGATCTTTTTAGGAAATATTTCCGTTCCACTACCATTGGCCGAGGCCCAACTATAAAGTTTTACTACTCCGAATCTATAGGCCTACTCGTTTTCTATAACAGTATCTCTTCACGTTTCAAATAATTCAATTTTTCAAAGAAAGATGGTGATTAGTGAACGTGACGTCTAGCCTCTAACCAGCATTCTACCGGTACCACTCATGAATGGGACCAGCACAGATAATATATGTACGTACCGGTATTACACTATCTGTTGGCTGTGGTACTGGTAGGTGACGCGTACGCACTCTTATGAGGGTCGTTGTACTCGCTCTCGTAGGTCATACGCTCATGCTCATAGTCATACCCCACTTATTCTGGCCAACACTGGCAAGGGGACGGGGTTGAGCATTACGGTTGAAGTACTTGGAGAGTTAGTTGAGCAATGAGCATTGTCTCGATATATTCATAGAACATGCTAATTTATGTGCCAGCTTCACATTAGGACCTATGTGTCGATCAAGGTTTTTGCATTACCTCGTGTAATATGCTTTTGATTACTGATAACAAGTTACCTACCACCTAGGTTTTGCGTGTGTTGTACTTGTAAGCCAAGCCATGTGTGGTCGGTGCTACGCAAGTCTGGCATAAAACAGCCATGTACTTCATTCATGTCTAGGCATATCTTGTACCATACTAAGAAAAACTTAAACGCGAAATTCTAACCAATTATCGATTTAGCTATGTAAAGGGCAATCTAAAGTAGCTAGAAGCATTAGGAGGTATTCTCGGTCTATCTCATTTAGAACCTATTTCGGTTTGCACGGCAGACCATTCAGCACAAAAATTCAAACGACAATCCGCAACTTTCGTAAAGATTGGTCTGTGTCACATTCACATTGGCCGCAGTGGTACTAGCGCAAGTTTAAATGTAATTGATTATCAAAGTGGCACTAGCTAGCGTGCTATGTTATACCGTTGTATCTATAGCGCTGCAGTTTGCAGATTTTTAGCCGTTTTGTCTCGACTTGCTGGCTGACCTTCGCGCGTCGGCACGTAACCGTCTACTAAACTTAACTCTGAAGGTTGAGGACAGTAACTTCTTCGTGCTAACATGCAAGCCAGAGCTGAACTCATGAAGTGATTCTGTGGGCTGTGTGTGTTCGCACTAGACCCAGTCGTCTGTCCAGATCCCAAATGTTGCCAAGATTATTGGCCTTCTCCGGTCTCAGATGCGGGCGCAACGTTTTTGATGAAGTGGTGAGAGACAATCAATGTACGTTTGTACGTAGTCTGATTTGGTCACTTCTCACAAGAGTAAGAGGTTGCCTCTGTCGATCGACAACTGTCATTTGAATTAGTAATTAGACCTCCAGGTTTGGCCTAGATTGACGTGTTTGTTTTTGCGTTATGTTTTTATTTTGTCCTCCATTGTACGTACCTATTCTAATACTTTATTTTGTTTTTTATTTAACTATTTATTTATTTATCAATTTATTTATTTAACGTCTATCCTATTCAGTTGAATACCTGCATGGATGTTAACAAAATTTAAGTGAAGGAAAATTTGTTTGCCTGTTATTCTGCCAAGAGTAGGCACACGCTAATGTTTTTGTCGTCCAATGCCTGTTGTGTTGTGTTGTGTTTCGTGGCAAAATGTTAATGAAGGCAGGTCGCGACTCGCGATGCAGCACAATCGATTCAGTTCAGAACCTTACATACATGAGGTTGTTTAGGATTATTTATGTCGCACGTGATCGGTGTATGCTTGCAATTGCAATCCGAAATTGGGTGAGGCTATTATGCACGTGTATAGTGTCGAGTGTCATGCCTCTAGTCTAGAGTCTAGACCAAAGATCCTATTATTAATAACTACGTGACTAGACCAAGCAAAAATTACACCTAAATGACCAGTGGTTCAATTTTCATTAGGCTATACCCGGGCTATACCTACTTTCGATTTGATATTTTAAACTTGCTTTTCATGGGTAATGTAGTGAGTTAATGATTTGTATGGACGACCACTTACCAGCGAAGTCTTCCTCAGTAACCTACTTGACTTCATGTTCATATTAATTTACTGTACAATTCGCATACACTGTAATGCGTTGTTTTGTTAATACAGCACTTGGTTCCCAGTTTCCCACGTTGATAAGTTATCCCATGCCCATCCAGCTGGCAATTTTGCTGCTTTAATCAATGTCCACCTTTTAACTACCTAAACAAACTTAACCCATTTGTTGGTACTGATAAGGTGAGCCAGTTCAGGTCATTGGCTCTTTCCGTTGCCCGCAGCTCTGTCAATAACCCACCAAACGAACAAAACCACGTTTAGCTCTCCGCCATATTTTGCAACTTCATCTTCGATATCGATATCTGACTCACAGTCTCGGGTTCCTGGACCCACATTTACAGCACATGTTGCTTGCTATTATGCAATATCGTTTCGTTGCGGTGGGATGGTTTTGTCCGATAGAAATTGCTTTCAAGTCAAAGAGTATGTTCTTGATTCATTTCTTTCACTTGACGAAAATAACGCCCGGATTTCTCAAATTTCTCTTTTCTTCTCAAATTATTATTTGTTCTATATTTAATATCAGAATAGTTTAGTCATTTAACTTCATCAGTAGGGCCTATCCTTGACCTTGTGCGACCTAGTTGTTATGTAATGTTATAGTAATGCTATTGCAGTTTGTTATCGTTTACTAGGTGTACTACTGGCATCCATTTTTTTTTTTTATATCCTTCCCATTTCCAAACTAGTGTTCAGGTTGGGGAGGCGTTTGCTCCATTTATTCAAGCTATTTTGGCTCTTAGCTGCCGGTTAGCCAAACCTGACACAACTACTTCAGCCTCCTCTTCATCGGACAACTCTTCCATATCCTGCTGCATTTTTACCAAGTCTCTCCATTTCTTCCGATCTTCCCACCATCTTCCCAATTCTACATCTACCCAAGATACGTCTCTCTCTTCTACGCTTTGTTTAATTTGGTCTATCCACCTATCTCTTGGTCTTCCTACTTTTCTTTTATTCCCTGTTAACCTTGCAAATTCTCTTCTTGGTATTCTTTCATTTTCCATCCTTTTCATGTGTCCAAACCATCTCAGTCGCTCCCTTCCAATACGCCACCTCAAACTTTCAACACCCAGTTCCTTCCTTATCACACTACTTCTCACTTTATCCATTTTAGTTAACCCCAATACACTTCTAAGAAATTTCATTTCTGAGGCAACTAGACGATTTTCACATTGTTTTTCCCAGAGTCCAGGTCGTGAAGCATACGTCAGTATTGGGACGAAAATATATTTTTGTAAAGTAGCAGCTTGCATTTTCTAGGCATATCCTCATTCCATAACAGTTTCCTTACAGATTGGTAGAAACCTTCTGCTAGGTAACCCCCTTTCTAGATATTTCTTGGTAAATTTTAGGTTACTACCTAACATACTGCCTAGGTATTTAAACTCTAACTTTCTCCTTATCTCTTTGCCTCTTAAAACTTTTTTCTTCTCCTTTGGCCGATACTTCTTTGCCATTATCAGTTGCTCACTCTTACTTGATTTAACTTCATGTTTTTTGCTTCTGTAACCTTACTCCATGCATCTACTCTACGTTGCATTTCCCTTCATGAGACTCCCCCCATACAACAATATCATCTACAAGATCATTGTTTCGATGTTTGGGTCTCTTTCCGGCTCTACTTCTCTGAGCATAGCATCCTCACCACTATAAATAAAGTGGTGACAATACACCTGCCTTGCCCAGACCACACTCCACCTTGAACCATTCAGTTTCTTCCAGGGCATGTTGTACACAACTCTTTCCATTCACGTGCATGGTTTTTAATACGTTCTATAAGGTCATTGTCTACTTTAAAACGCCTGCAAGGATGCCCAAACTGTACCCCTTGTACAGAGTCATATGCTTTTTCAAGATCTAAGAACACCCATGTTCATGGATTCGTCCTCCTCCCACCGACCTTCCATTATTTGACGTACAGCAAATAAGAGATCTATTGTGGATCTGCCGGGTCTACAACCATACTGTTCCTCTCTCAGCAAAAATTTCAACATGATCTCTTAACCGTCTCTCGAGCACTCTCTCGTACAGTTTCGCACCTGACCATGAGTGATATGCCTCTGTAGTTCTTAAAAACCCTTTGCGATTTCCCTTCTTAAAAATTGGTAAAAATCACACTTTTAGCCCAGTCATCGGGGTTTTCTTTATATTCCCAAACTGAATTTACTACTCTCCACATCCATTCTTACTCCACTCTTACCTGCTGCCTTCAACATCTCAACTGTAACTTCATCAGCTCCTGGGGCTTTTCCATTTTCATCCGTTTGTTTGATTCTTCACTTCGAGCCCTTGATATTTCAGTTTCCACAATTTCCTCTTGCTGCTGAATGTTCACTTTTTCCTCATTTTCCTTAATGTTCGTACACTATTCACTTCTCCTAAACTTCCCTCGTTACCTCTCCAACATTGAGTAAATTTTTAAAAAATATGATACCATTCCTCCTTTAGCTTGCAAGGGTCAGTAATCAATTCACCATTTTCATTTAACATGAAGTTCTGCACTTCTTCATTTCTCCGCTTCCTTTTAAATTTAAACCCCCATATAACATTTCTTATTGCCATGATAATCTCCCTCCAATTTATCCGCAAAAACCTTCATCGATTTCTTTTCTCATTTCTATGATCTTTTTACTTTATACTTACACTGATGGTATAATTTTACTTTTTTCTTCAGACCTGATATTCTTCTTTAACCTTCCATGCTCCGTTTTTCTTATAACTTTTTTACTTCTGCTTTCCACCATGGAGTTTCCTTTTCCCTCCTTTTCCCTTTGGGTCTACCACACACACCTCAGCACTGGACCCAATACATTTCTCATTTCTTCCACTCTTTCTACTCCATAAAGTACCAACAGGTAAATTTCTGCATTACCAAACCTTTGATATTCTTTCCTCAAATCATCCTGTTGGAGTTTCCACACTCGTATTCTTGTATTCTGTTTTGTGGTGGGTTTCTTGGGGCGAACTATATCGAGAGAGCAACCAATAAAACCCGTGGTCGCTACTAGAGAATATATTTTGGATATACCCTAACATCATTCAACATTTTCATTACTTCTTTGCCAATACAAAAGGGATCAATCACTGATTTATGTTCCCCATCCCCTGAGTATCTTGTTATTTGTGGGGAGGTCCCCCTTTTGAAACCAACTATTGGCTATTTTTGCCCGTTCCTAGCAAAAACTGAGCAGATTTCCCCTTCTTTGGTTTCTTTCGCCATATCCAAAGGGGGGCCCAAAAAATCCTCGTTGCTTATACGGCAATTGCCCACCCTTTCATTCATATCTCCCATTATTATTATTTCACCAGTACCATTACACATTCCTTTCCCGTTCCTCCAACCATGCATCTTTTCACTTTTTGAGAGACCTCCTTGGGGAGCATAGCATTGTATGATTATTAAATTGTTCTTTTGTATGCACATTTCAATTTAATAATTCTGTCACTAATGTGTGTAATATCCACAATGTAATCTGTGATAGCTGGACTCAGAACAAAACCCACCCATTTTTCCCTGAATTCCACCAGACCACACCAGTTTGAAATCACCTCTTTGTTTTTTCTCACCCTCTTTCTTCCATTTTGTCTCACTCAGACCCAATATATCCCAAACCCCTTTTCTCTTCATTAAATCAACTATTTCTTCCACTTTTCCAGTCAAAGTGATTTATGTTTAGAGTGCCAAGCTTGATTTTTGCCTTATTTGCATTAGGTTCGTTCTCCTATTATCTTCAAACCTCGATGTTATCTCAATACATTTATTAGGTTCCTTTTCGTTCGTAATTTCTTGGTTTATTTGTTTATTCCGTTTAATGTCATTATCATTTTGTATAATACCTCTTCAGTTAAAAAATCTTCCACTGGCAATGTTATCTTTCCCTCTTCCAAAATAATACCTCCTTCAGTTAAAGATCTTCCACTGGCAATGCTATCTTCCCCCTTCCAAAATAGTCTGGTTTGAAAAATGTAGGTTTACTGCTGATCCCAAAACCCATTCTGTTTTCTCTGATATACTCAAAAGGTGTTTTTCGGCTTTCGTGGTATTTTTCCCCGCTTGTATTTAGCCAAATACTGAAATCCATTTGAGTAGTTATTCCTTATGCAACCCGTCTTGAATCTGGATAAACTCAGCCCCAAATGTTTCCACGAGTTCTCTCAGCTCCCCATTCAACCATCTTCCTGCCCCCTGCAACCCACACATTTTTAACCCTGTGTTTGTGGCCATATGCTAATGTTACTACTATCAGTAGTTCTTTCGGGGTCTGCCATTATCATCTCCCTGTTTCGAGCACCCCGTATGTCACTGCTCCCAACCATAGCACAACTGTTCTTGGTTTTGTCACACCTCCCTCCATATCATCATCTTGGATTAACTTTCCTAATTCTTTATCCTTATACCTGGATATATTTCAACTTTATAACCTTTTTGATACCATTCTTGTGCCATATCACTTTGTATATCCCCCCGCAATAATTTACTAGTTCTAGGCCTACTTTTATTTTGTTTCATATAGGAAGCACAACATTCTGCGTTACCTCAGTCTCTTTCCTAGGGCTATCTCTATTTTCCTCGTGTCCCTGTATTTCGTTAAATCCACATACATACTTGTACTTGTACTTGTACTTGTACTTGTACATATTAGGGTAAAATTAGAAGGGTTGTTTGCTTTCCTTTACTTATTTTTTTTATGTAGGGGGACCAGTTTTTGGACTGGCAGTGTCGAGATCAGGTGTTGTTGAAATATCCCTATGCTTGAGTTCACACAGGTAAATAGTAGCATGCAATAACATCGCGAAGGCTTTTAAACTCTTGACTTGAATGACTTCCCTGCAGGTGATTTAGCCACCGAGTGATCAGCCTCTTTGCGAAAGTAATTCTATTTGTGGCGTCGTATTGACCGAAGGCGAGACCGTTAGACTGAACTCGCATCGTATCGTCCAACTTTCTTCCTTGTAACGAGACGAGAGAGTGGCATTTGATCGTTGACTGGAAATAAATAGTCTCGAGTAGATGGCGTTGTTTATGTTTGCGATCACTGGTCAATATCAAAGTATTCGTGTTGGGTGCAATGCAAGAGCACGACAAACACTGTAGGTACCGATCGAGTTTCCAATGGCTTACTTTATGTTTTGCAAGAGCTCCAATCAAATAAAAATAAAGTGCCGGGTAGGCCTATTATCTCTATATGCCTAGGCATACCAAAGTTTCGTTTGATGGGTGAGCGTGGGGTATGTGTAAACTGTGCTATCAGCAAATAGAAAGCAACACACACCATGTTGACGAATATACATTTATGTTTCATGATTATTGGGCTGACTCTGGTTTCGAAAGAAAAAATTATCAGATCTTCATCGGCGAAGCATCTAAATTATGCATACATTCGTTAGAAAACAATACAATTCAATCAATCATTCATTATCTTGTTATTTGTTTTGATTCGCGGCAAAACTTCTTTCATGTTGAAATGCTTTACCGGTACCCAAGGACAGTGCGATCATGGTGAAGCAACTTCGAAAACAACATTGAGGTAACATCTAAAACAGTCGGGCAGGATGTTGTTGTTAAACTATTTGTAATTTGCATGAAACTCATCACTGAATATTATCATTGGTGGCATTAAATTTGCAACAAGACACGTGACGTGTGCCCGGGAACTATTGCTTGACGTGTGCTCTAGTAATGACATATAAAATTAATATACTGGCGGTATAACTCGCCCTCAACTTGATAAAATTTCACAAAAGCCTGGTGGCGTGGCAAACCATGTGAAGCGTCTTATGTGCTCAAGCTAGGATTGGCCTTCTCTCTGTAACTTTTCCCCGCGCACGTGTTTCACTATCTTGGCTGTTAGGTCTGCAGCGGCCATTGCTCTTGCGACCTACGTTATTCTCCTCTTCGAATTAGGTTGATAAGAGACGTGCAACAAATCGCGCATGCGTTGCACTCTCCGTAGTTGGTTGCACAAAGAACTTGTAATTGAATGCGTACCTCGTTGAAGGTTTCTAGGAATCTAGCGTCAGCGCATTCGTACCTTGTTTATGCTAAGCTATTGTGACACGTGTGCACATGACGTCACCTTTACTTGTTTGGTTGTCAACCGATAAATATTCTAATACACATTGCAGACGTGTTGACTGCTGTACAAATGTTATATGGAAGGAAGATGAATTGAATTATTTTCTCCAAGGCTACGTTACCTCTTCTGATACGTCAATCATATTGACTACAATACAATGCAAAGTTCCTTGCGTTGATAAAACTTGGCCTTCTACTTCTAAGAAACAAAATATATTTACATAGTCATTTGGTGAGGAAGGCGATGGACTCGTCTTTTCCCAGAAACGCTCAAGGCATATTTAAGTTTAATTTGTTCAATAAGTTTTTTTGTAACGACCTTCCTTACGGCTAGACTGTGTTTGGTGTTGGCGTGCCGCGTGCGGTCGTCTGACTTGTAGGTGAGACTGAGCCCCGAACAATTTATTTTTTGGGAAAACTGTTAACAAGTTAATTTTACTTCTTTGTGTGCAGTTTTACTTTTCGGATACAGCTACTTATTTTGCATTCACCTCACCTTTCTTACGCTGGTGAAGTATTTCCCCTCAGATTAGGAATTTTTCAAGCCTACACAGTTTAAAAATACATTATTTCACGTTTTCTATCCAGTTTTTCTGTTGTTTTGGCACCTTTTGGCACCTAACATCTTTCGTATAGGCGATTATATTTAAACGTTTCACGTGATTGATTAATACTGAGGCCTCTCACATTGAAGCTGTCGCTCTTGCCAAAGATTCTGGCGTCGCGTGCGTCAGTGCCAGCCAGCCACCCACCAACGCGTGATTGTTAACATATATGTAAATCAGTAGGGAGTAATTGCTCGTGGTTTCCTTACTTCGTTAGCTATCTTCGGCACATGTCCAGCACGTAACTCGACTTGACGCTAGAAAGTCGGGTTGGTTTGGGGCTCATCAGTGTGTTTGCGAGGACACCATGTCTTCGCGTAGATTCATTTGGCACAAACACCCGAGTTGTAGAATGGGACCCATTGACGCGAATGTTAGTATAAATAACAGATCTACTTTTAGCGTTACGTCTGTGGATGAGTTGGGATAGTAGTCGTTAGTCGTTACACCTCCTTACCTTACCCCACCCCGGAGCCGCCCGCCCGGCAGATTCCTAATTAGGTCAAGGTTGTCCACGGTCAACTACTGGTGAAATATTCAAGGTCATGCGTTTACGAGTGGCGTGGCGGAGTGAAGAATTGAGATCGACCTTAGCGCTGTCAAGTTTATAGTTGATATTCTAGTTCCTGGTGCTAAATAAAAGTGGCGTGATCGTCAAGAGTTGTTGGTCAGCGGCTGCTGTAATCAGGCAGTCGCCGCCAGTTCTCGTCAGCTGGATGTCGCATGTCATGTCGATGGCTTTTAATTGGCTTGACTCGGCCGGAAAAGCAAATACCTTATTTATTTTGTGTACTGGCGTACCGTATTGATCGATTTGATGGACTTTGCAGTAGCAACACAAATAGCAATCGAAACCTTTAGCATCATGATTTCTTCAAACAAATGCTAGTATCAAAATAAAGATCATTACCAAAACTGTAGCTCTACAATTATAAAGCTCATTTCCAAAACTAGCTACAATTTTTAAACAGCCTCTATACACTATTGCACTGCGTGAAGTCTAAATATGGACAACGCAACTTAAATAAATGCATGCTAGGCTCACGGCTACATTGTTTTGTTTTTTAATCGATGGGGAGTCGTTTGCTGTGGCTCATACGATTGGGGCGCAGGTCCGAAGCGTTTGCGGTCTCAAAGAGGACGTGGGTTCGAATCCCCATGAATGAGGGTGTATTTTTTTTCTGTATTGTCTCACTCTTGTCTTTCTATCACCACTCATCGTCTCGAATATTGTATTCACAACAACCGAGGCATCAACATTAAATCGATGGCGAGTTAGTTTTGACATCGTGCAAGTTATTTTTCATCAAAGTGTGATACGAAGTATACCTGAGGCTTCGTATTTTCTTTTCGTTGGCCTTGAGTTTATTTCTGCCTCCAAAGCAGAATACTGTGTTCGTAGCGAAGCATTAAAAGTTGATTCCGGTCGTCTGTGGTTATTACTCATTATGAATGATAAACAAAAGGCAGGTCTGGTGTCCGATGTAGTCTTGCTTGTGGCTGTGCCCTGTGCCCTGTGCCCGTCTCCTCCCCAGTTCTGCGCATTATGGTCCTGACCTGGTAACTGGCACTGGCCGGTTGTGACTCAATACAATTCGGATTGTCGCGTTTGTTTTCGACGTTATGTGACATTCACGAGATATCTTCTTGTTTTTGTTTTCGTTCTCTACCCGAATTGAACGCGCGCGGGACTTGCATGCAACCACTGATTCGCACGGAAATTGCAACAACACGGTATCTTTCGTATCAAGAACAACGAAGTAAGATTTTAGGACATGCGTCGTTCGTTTCGAAAACAAAATACATTGTGGTTGGGCCCACGTGTAGGGTGATGGTGCCAAGGAGTTGATTGCTAAACCTTGATGGCTGCTTTCAACGCCAGGCTAAGAGGCGAAGGCTGAAACTCTTTAAAAGTTTCAATTTCTTCACAAGGCCCATATGCTCATCATCTATCTAGTCATGCACCACTCATTTGCTTGACGTACAGTTAGTTATTGATCCCGATGACATGCGTCATGGAATTAATTTCACTCCACTTGGCGAGCGACGTGCAGGAATTGTCGCGAAGGAATTTTAGTGGGGGAATTGTGTCATGAGCGCCGCGCCGCCTTTCACTCGGGACAGTTCTCGAGAAAACTGTTTCGGCACCTGTTTTCTTAGTCACACCGACATTCGGTGGAAGCTGTGTGATATTGGTTTCCATTTACTTTCAATCGAGGTGGGGGTGGGGATTCCGGAAACCTAGAGGTGCGTCAGCCGAGTTCCTGCGGGATTGTCAGAAACTTGGTTGGCTAACGCACATCCAGGAACCCACTTCGGCGTAGCTGCTAAAATGCTGTTGGTTAGCATTTCTTACCTCATTCTAGCTTGAACTCGAGCGTAAAACAAATAATATAGTCTTCTTCTTGCATCTAATTAGCGGTACCTACCTAGTATACGACCGAGGACAACTATTTCGGCGAGTTTTACTTTAATCGGCAATCACTTTTTACTAACTTCAAAGGTCTAGGGTTATAGTATGTTTTCTTCACAAATACTAGACAGCATTTTCGGGAGTGTTTGACTTTGATTTCATGATTGACACGTGATGGTCATCAGGCACCCTCAGATGAAGGAGACTCGTCTCTAAGCACAACAGGGTGATATACTATAAATATGCCTTACATGCCTGAGAGTTGAGACTGGACAGGATACGTCCATGCGTCAACTTGTAGCCAGGTGTCTACTTTGTGGTTGGGGTTCTATTATGATGGTGATGGTGAGGTACTTACTATTCTGTGAAACTTGTATCGGATGAATTTTGTTTTTCCCCGTTTTGTTGTGGGGGGGTG
>JAMZAV010010644.1:0-22257 GCA_024449915.1 Sweltsa coloradensis
AATTAAGGTTCTGTGAAAAATCATAAAATCGGATAAAGCATGTAGGTGTTACAAGTCTAAGATTTTTTTTTAATCGAACAAAATCGTAAAAAGGCGATTTTAATGAGAAATGAATTTCGATTGCGCTCAAAACGTGGCAGTTCTAAGTTAGAGATTTCGAAGGTCTCCAGAAAATTTCATTGCAATTGGAGTATTGGTTTAGCCGGAATCGTGTTAACGAACAGACAAAAATACAAACAGAAAAAAAAGAAAGAAAAATACATTACGGATTTTTTCTCCAGTGTAGTTCATCTAAATACCCAGTGAAGAGTACTTACAAGGTCACGCACGTTGTTATTGAAGGTGAAATAAGCGTGCACATTAATAAAAATAATTATTAGTGTTTTAGGGAGTGCTCTCAAAACTGATATACAATGAGAATTATTATCGAGCATATTGAAAAAAAGTTGAAACGATAGCACACACATATCAAATAACATGAACCCAAATAACCGCATGTTCTTTGCATCCATATGCCACGCGGTACTAAACATAATTCACGGGTGAAACGGAACGCTTAAAAACGTTGGCGTCTCCACTTTCTACCCAGCCATGTTTGAAAGATGTAGCTGAATGTTTCTACTATTAGCACAAGGCTAGTACCGTGAAATTTGGCAAAGTTATGACCCAACACTTTTAATGACTTGTGTATACTACTATTTTGGTTTTGGGAAGCGAATTGATGGGTATTTACTTGGTGCGTCTCTTAAATCACGCTTTAATATATCCTAATCATATTTGAAATCCAGCCCTGCTGTCCACGGGCAATATGTTAATCTCCACCGCCCACCTCCCATTAGAGGTGAATACTAACTACACCATCACTAACTGCGACTAACTTAGGAGGGAGAAACGATCTCCAGAAAAAAGTATACATTATCGGGAAAACCTGTGAGTGGTGCAACGTATGTCCTTCATCGGGTGTCTAACAAGGAATTTTAGTTCGGACAATTATTCGGCACCAAAAAGCACACTAGCGCGGCCCTGTTGGCGGAACGTAGAACCTAGCAGTAGTGATCACTCAGCTAGACACAACGGCAAATAACGTGGAAGAACGTGTAGATGTAACTAAAAAGTTGAGTTTTCGGCGTGATACGTTTTTGTTTACGGATGTTGAACGTTAGAAATAAAAATAAAGACATATTTGTGCTATGGTTATCACAAGAAAACAAATTTTAAATGAAAGAATGGGGCCTGTAACTGCACCATAAAGTGGACACCTGACGCAAGGGTTTATGTCTCGAATGGTTAAGCATTGGCCTACATTTCTCTTTTAAAATACAACTCTTTACACTTAATAACAACTTTTAAATTATCGTGATCTCAATTTAAATTTCGGTAGGGCCTACTCTTAATAAAAACATTATTCTTACATTTAAGTCCAGGGATAAAGTCCGAAAACATATAGTCAGATGACAGTGTGGTGTCACCCACTGAGTTTTCCGTTGTGTTTGATAGATTTATTATTAATTTATGTTCATTTTTTAATAATTATACTTATTGTTTTTACCCGTCACCGACACTCATAATAAATAGCGTTTTACAATTTCAGACAATAATTTTAATTCATGCTTATGCCAATAGGCTATCACACCGTTCCCAATTGTTACACATACAGGCCTACATAGCACATAGGCCTACATTCAATTTGTTTCGTATGTGATGGGCTACCTCAAAATTACTACACTGTAGTGCGTTTTTATCAACAACAAAAAAGGAAGGCCTATGTATATGTACATAGTAATAAATTCGGAAAAATCGTTTTCAATGAACATTTTTCATAATAAATGCCAATTTCTGCAGCCAAGTATTTTTAGAAGTTTCGTCATGTTCTGAATAAAGCACACTTTGTCGATGATTACAAATTGACAACATCCGGATTATAGTATAGATGTAGGCCTTATTTACTGACATTTTCAGGGAATATGATGAAAATAATACAAGTTGTACTATTTATTGTAATTACATTATCGCGGGAAAACGTTAAATATTGCACCTTGCACTTCAGCTGTTCAGTGTTATATCAATTTGTTGCAAAATATTTGTTGATACAACAAACAGACTCGTTTCACTTCAAAAACTTAACATTCTAAATTCAAATTTGGTAATAATTCCTTGGACCAATACCAATTTCGGCGGGCAACTTTACTTATAGTAGTAATAAATAATAATCTGCTTATGAATTATTTTCTGGATATTCTTACGCTCAAACATAATAATATACCCAACTATTATGATGATATTATTATATAATATTTTACATTTTATCCCTATCCCATTCAGAAATATAGGAATAGGAAGGTTCAATTTTGGCTACAGTTGGCCTACCTACGCAATTACGCCTACTTGTGGTTGTATAAGAGCGTAACAAATGCAAACCGTAGATGAAAATATACATCTTATTTAATGCGTGTGCGAGAAAGGTAAATGTTAGTGAACAGATCGGAAATAATCCCAGAATTGTCATAAGCGGCGCGACTAACACACGTTAGCGCCATATACGCTCCAGCCCGGAGCGCGCGGTAGTCGGATAGGGCCTAGATGGATGACAGTGGACGGTGTACTTCCTTACCGACTGCTGCAGCGGCCACCGTCGCTACCACCCAAGGCGGCCCGGAATGGTAGTGCCTTGTTGGCAGGATGGTAGCGGGCTAACCTTTTATTCGAAGGTTCGATGGTTCAAATCTCCGTCAAAGCGATTTTTTTTTATATTCTATTCTTATGTTTTTCTATTAAAACAACAGAATAGTAACAATAACAATTAATGAAACTCCTTTTCGGGGGAAAATCATTCATATTTTAAATAGAAATAGGTTTTTTGGGTAATGAATGGCAAATGTTGTACAAATAAATGCAAATAATAATAATAAATAATAAAAATTAAAAAAATAATAAATCTCCTTTGCGGATGAAAGTCCTTTATAATTTAAATAGAAACGTCAAAGGTTTTGTTGTTTTTTTGGTTTATGAATGGCAAAAATAATATTTAATATTTCGGGTGAAAGTCCTTCATATTTTAAATAGAAACGTTATAGGATTTCTAGGTTACATTTGTTTATGGATGATGACAATTAAATATAAAACTCCGTATAAAGTCCTTTATATTAATTGATAGAAACGTTAAAGGTTTTGTAGTTTTTTTTTAACGTCCGCTTTAATGTATATTTACCTAATATAATTAATGAAATCATAATAAAACACAGCAAACAAGTTACCTTGTTAAACCACGCGCCTAACCGCGTGACGCGCCAACTACCTTTATCGACTCCAAGTGTAATCCATCTAGGCCTAAGTCGACACTAGGAGCGCGCCGCCAGTGCTGCGATCTACATGTCGATTTGGTGCCGAATTGTCATGGAATGTCCCATGGGGCTGATTTAGAAGACTCATGCCCTTGCATGAGCATTGACGA
This sequence comes from Sweltsa coloradensis, assembly GCA_024449915.1. NCBI lineage: Eukaryota > Metazoa > Arthropoda > Insecta > Plecoptera > Chloroperlidae > Sweltsa > Sweltsa coloradensis. The sequence goes on from JAMZAV010010644.1 coordinate 3,452, forward strand.
CTGAAGAAAAAAGTCAGTCATAATTGCCTGGGATAGGTATCGAACCCGGGACCTCCCGAATCAGAGTCTCGTGCGTAACACTTAAGATCTGTCGGGCATGATCAAACAAACTTTAAATGATGAAGAATATGGTTTTAAATTGTATCCTTAATTGTTTAGTTTTAGTTACCTTACACTTGTGGGTTAATACCTGTTGTAAGTGATCAATAAATAATTATAATAATACTATAGAAGACGATTAAGGTACGTTTACCAGTTACCAGTTACTCTAATCGGTATTGTGCGCTTGTATGTAAGGTATGAGAAAAAAGTCAATATGAAATCCCATTCTATTTATAAATTCATTAACATATAATACTACATAATTATTTACTTTGGTACCTATAAGAATGAAATTGTTTAGTATTGGAACATACAAAGTGATCAAACAGAACTTACAATATCTAGTATTTAAAAATATTAATGCAGTTAAATTTAAAATATGTTAAATTACTCACGAGGGAAATCAATCAAACCAATCAACATTTTACAAAGTTCACAAAACAAATCCTTAGTAATTTTATGATCCCAAAACCTCTTTTACATAGAAGAATACTATTTCAAACCAAAAATAAGTTACATCTTAGTTGAAAACATTGAAGTATACAATCATCAAGAGGGAACTAGCCATTGGTCTCAAATTTACGTTTTACATTTTTATTTTTTATTTATAGAACACTTAAATAATCTTCACAATTGAAAGATTCTTTATAAAAAAAATCATCCGTGGTAACTACAGGGGTACAAAGTTGTAGGGTTTTGAACTCCCGCGCCAATGCCCGTTACGCAGCGTTACGTAGCTTGCAGCATGCTCTTCGTTGTAGTTGGTTGAATCAGCGAAGCGAAGACTTCAATTATTTGACTTTGTGTTTTTTTGTTTTTTTTTTTTTTTTTACTTACTTTACCCCAAGAAAAATAGCTCGGGTGTTTTGTTTTTGTTAGTTTTTTTGTCTGTTTGTTCGCTCTCTACCGGGCAAACGTCATATGCGATCTTGATGAAAGTTAGAGGGGACCTTCGAAATCTCTGAACTTAAAGCTGTATTGTTTTTGGGTACAATCGAAGAAATATTTCTCATAAATATCGTACTTTTACGATTTTTTTCGATTTTTAGTGCGGTATTTTCTTGATTTGGCAAACGGCTACTCCGATATTGATGAAACTTTATAGGAACGTTTAAAATCACTAAAATCATATATGTTATGATTTTAGAGACATTTGAAAAAATATTTCTTATATAAATCGTACTTTTACGATTTTTTCTCAGGTTTTTAATACGATATTTTCGTGATATTTGGGCCGATTTTGACCAAACGGGTGGGGCCACAACGTTCATATTTTACATTGACATAAAGATTATGGTGATGTAGTGCCTCTTGAAAAAAAATGTTGAAAAAGTTGGTCAAAATTCATAGAAATGAAGGTTTTAATATAAGCCTTTTACAGGTGTATAGTGAACAAGTAATATCAAGAAACTATAGAAAAAGTAAGGAGATTCCACATAAAAACGTAATCATTGGACAGAAATATTCCAAAAAAAAGCTCATCCATCAACGCGACTGAAAAAAGCGTTCGCGAAGCGGCCTAGTATTTATAACTACGGTCAGATTTGACGATTGCGTCGGGGCCTACAAGGTAGGCTTAGTCGCTTTGATTTGCTGTCCCGCACTGAAAATCAGTTATATAACTGAGTGGGTAGGCTAAATACAATTTATTTATTTATTTATTTTATCATTGTTTATATCTTATTTCATGCATTACATAGCGGTGCTTTGGAATTACTGGAGAAAGTTGGATTATATCTAACAAACAGTATGGTTTCCCAAACTTAGACGCATGCTAGCAAAAATATTAAAATACCTAAACGCTGGCGACATGACTCGACTGCTCAACACTAGCGCATTCCTAACCTAATAGCTCGCACTCTTTTGCATTTTAGAGATTTTCTTTTCACAGTTCGATTTAACCCAGAACTCTACTCTGTGATACGTAGAATGTACATTCGCATAGTCAATACATTATATATATGTCGTTTTGAGATAATCTTCACAAAACAACAACTCAAACTTAAACGTTTAGTTAACTAGTGAGAGAAGAGCCCATAAGTGTCCACATAGCAGAGAACCTCACGACTAGGCGAACGCTGAGAATGAAGCACTTGATTTAGAATGTTTTCAACTAATGACGCTCACAATGCACACTGGATTTATATAGTTCAGTCCATTGACTTTTGCATAGTACACAAAGAAGGCCTATACATTTTCACATATCAAGTAAAAAGACAAAATAAGTTATACAATACATTTCAATACTTAGCAGGTCTACAAAATGCCACGCAAAAAAGATAGACAATATTCAAAAGATGATTGTCATACCCATTTGAAGGATTTGAGAAATTCATTCAGTGAATATACAGAATTCCGCAGTAAGACTAAGTAAATAAATAAATCCGTATTTAGAGTCTACCCACTCAGTCACATAACTGATTTTCATTCGGGGATAGTAAACGAAAGAGACCATGCCAACCCTGCAGACCCCAACGCAATCGACGAGTGAGCGATAACCAACCAAAGATCGATTTTTTTAAAATGGGACTGAAAAGTAAATACTTGATTCATTTCTATGTCAAACTGAAATGAGTTGGATTTTGTATTTTTGTGGAAAATTATTGTAAAGTGTACTGTCCTACATTTATTTTCTGTTATGTTAAGTACGGTCCATGACTTATTTTCAGTATCCACAACAAAGTTAAGGAAATTATGTTTTAAATTGTGTACAATGTCGACCAAACAAAAAACAATTCTTCTCGGTTAATTAGAACCAGCGAAGTAGCCATGTTCCACCTACGAGCTCATCCCACTCATACATGCGCACCAGCACACATAAGAAGCGAGAGCGTTTTACATGAATTATCCGTGGCCTCAATACGACGCCTGGTGTATTACGGTTCGCAGGAGACACTTTATGATAAATTACTTCACAACATCTTCTTTTACCTCTTCTCTGGCAGAATGTAACACATCTCGAGTATGCAAGCTAGTTAGTAATTTGGCAGGACTTCACATCTGATGAGCCGAGAGCCAAGAAGACACAGGTGAAGAATCATTTTTTACGTTCATCAATATACTGTGTCTAATGCATAACTGGAATTACTTTTAATTAGCTTAGTTGTAGTATATTGAGAATCACAACTCTTAATAATGTATATGTGAGCGAAAGGGGAATCGTGTGGGCCACTATAATTATGCCAGACATGCTGAAGAGCAGTCCTAATTGAGGCCCTGCATGTTTGTCACACGAAAAAATAGTCAGCCCACAACAAGAAATTACTCTTCCTTTGGATTAAAATAGGAGTTCTGAGAACGTCAAGAAACGTCAGTGGAAGTTTCATAATTTATTTTGACGAATTAGGAAGGATCTTATTGGCGGTAAAAAGGGCATGGTAACACAGTAACTTGCTGACATACTTTGTTTTTCTACTAAGATAATTTATTAAATACTAGCTTATACGCCGCGCCTTGCTGCGACGTATGCCAGAACCCTTACGGTATCAAATTGGTGAGTCCTCTTTGCAGGCACCGATCACCACGTGGAGGAGTTACAACAAAATGGATAGCATAGAAACCTTCCCCGTGAAAAAATACATATATGTGCCAAGTTTCATGGAGATCGGATGAATGGTGTAGTAATGCATAAAGGACAAACATACAGACAGACATACATACAACATACATTCGTTTATAGTTATAAATAGATGGTAAACAAAATCAAAAACATTTAGTTTTTATATATTCGTAAAGCGTAGTACATTGTATCAACGAGTATTGTTTTATTCTACTTATATCATACTGGAAACAGACAATGAGTGAACTTATGTTTGAGCCATTAAACTACTTGCATCAGCAATAACAACGTTATAAAACTAAATAACAGTCGTATTCGTCACAATATTTTTTTGGGATCTGTTTAGTTTTTGTACACTTTTATCTTCTACGTTTTTCCATGTCCTAAATTATGTGTTACTTAGCCTAATTTTACTATTCATTTCTATTTGAAAGAATGTATATTATTGTGGCTCTAATTAATATAGATCATGAAGTTTTATTTAGAAGTTAAATGTCTCAATTACATTTCTAACGTCCTATTTTCATAATTTGCCGTAGATTTCTTCATAATTACAAAATAATTATGTAGTTCTTCTTTGGACATTGGCTGATTGGTTTGTTTGAAATTTGGATACAATTTAACAACCTTTGTTCTGCTTATATAAGAGGGTGTTGTTCAAATAATATTGCCTCTAATCGTCACTTTGTACACATTATTATTATTTTATTTTTATTGTTGAAGGTTTTGAAACATCGAATGGATTTTGCCAGTTTGAGTTATTATATTTATTTTGTTATATTGCCACATGAAAATTGTGTATGAGAGTTGGTCGTCTTCCAGTTCTAACGTCTAACTTTAGCTTCTCAAACAGTGTGACAAAAATAATGGGAGCTTTTGGGAAACACTTTAATTAAAATCTTTTCTCGCTGATGTTAGAACATCAAAACGTTGCAAAACCAACCATGGTTTAAAACGTGATATAAAAAATATATAAGGTTATTTTAGTGCTGAGTCTAGTGTGTGTGTGTTCTTGGAAGATAAACGGAGGCTGCAACCCACCCGAAACGACAGTAATATCGTTAAATTGGAGGCCGAAGTATAGCCCGATACTCTGTACTTAACATAGTCTTCACAAAATTTGAATTAAAATATTTGTCAAAATCCTACAACAGGTTTAGATTATTTACTGGATGAGTGTAGCGAAGACTTCAATGTGACACCTTGCGAATAATATTATTAGTTTTTTTTTTGTATTTTTGTTCGCTCTCTACCGGACAAAAGGCTACTTTGATAAAGTGACTCGTTTTTCTGTAAAACCAAAAAAAAATTCTTATAAAAAACGTATTTTATTATTTTTTTGACATTTTTTGTCGGATTGTTCGCTCTATACCGGACAAACGGTTACTCCAATATTGACAAAAAAAAAATCAGGAGACTTACCTTTGAAAGTTTACGAATTTGTGTTATTATTCCAAAAAAACATTTCTCATTGACCTCGTACTTATACGTTTTTTTTTTACCTCTTTCTAATATTAATTGTATTTTTGACAATTACGTACACGACAAACGGATACTACGATATCAATGTAATTTTTAGAAGACCTTCGAAAACTTTAAAGTTAGATGTGGCGTGTTGCAAAATAAGAGGAGAACTAATTTGTAACTAGCATTAAAGCTACGTTGCTGTTACGAATGCATAATATATTACTATTTAATATGTTTTAGTGTTTCTATGGCAGCCCGACTTCTAAATAAATCACGTTGGAAATGAAACATTTATCACATACTTTAATTACTCTAAATCTTCGCATATTGTAATTTACAACCGACATAATATCGTCAACTGATATGATAAGATATAATCGTGACTTCTCCTAAGGTTAAAATACAATGCAGTGGTTCTAGTCGTTAATGTCACAATTACAATTATTACGCATGGAGCTCTCAGCGAATGTAACTGTATATAAGGCCTACGAGTATGAGTTGTAGGCCAACACAAATTCTCCGAGCTTCATCAGCTACTGTGACCAGATATCTTTAAAGGCTTAACGTTGAGGTATGTATATTTGTGTCTCGTTAGTTTTGTGGTTAGAGGCTCTGGTTCCAATGCAGAAGGTCAAGGAATCGATTCCCGCTTTAGGCAGACGTTTTTTAAATTCTGATGTGGACTCAGGTCCATTAGTTCTTGGCTTATGTTTCAAACGCTGACAGTTAACATTTTAATGGCCATTTTCGTTTGGTGTTACACTTTATCAATGTGAAACAGAAAATAAGCAGGTTAAAGCCGATTTAAGAAATTCCTTAAAACATAACTTTTACTAATTTTCAAGAAAAAAAATTTCAAAAAAAAGTGTCAAATCGAAAGGGAAAACAAAAAGTTTTAAATTTTTTCACATAGTTTATATATTGGAAAAAAAAAATTGTGGCCAAAATTAAATGGATAATGATTGATATAATTAAAAATATGCATGTGGGGGTTTTGAGATTTTTGTAATACCATTGACTGTCAAATATCCCGGGGACAATTTTCCCTTTTTCCCGGTGCCCAAAAAAAAAGGGCCCCATTGCCAATTCTTACCAAATAAACCTTAATTTGGTTTATACCGTTGAGTGGCTTATTAATTTAGTAACCAACGTTATACTCTCAACATACTTGCAAACTTTTACATACTCCACTCCTTTCGGTGTGTCCCCAACAATGAGAAACCATTTCCCGATCCCGGTAGAGGGTTGTAAACGTCGTATCTTATTTTTTATTTTGATAGATAGTATTTTTATTCATTGATTTGTACATGTACAAAGTATAACTTTTTGCAGAAAATGAAAAGTTTTAAAATTTAATAATTAATAATAAAAGTGTAGTAATTTTAGAAGAAATTGTAAATAAAAAATAGAAAGAATAAGAAGGGAAGAAGAACTACTTGAAAAAAGAATACAATTCTCAATGAAGAACTAGCAGTGAAGGGTGAGGTTAATTTTTGATATTAATTTTATTTCCTAGCTAGACATAGCCAAGGAATTTTGTGATTTTTCATACTAGAATTAATTTTAATTTTGAATGGACCTAAAGGGGAAACACATAGTCGGGGATAAATTGGGGGAACACCAAGGGCAAATTTATTGTTATCAATCCCAGTAAACTGGGAGAAATGTTAGGAAATTATTTTGGCCACGGTTAGTAGTCGGAATTATTTAGGCTTTTTTTGAATAAAAATCCAAATATTTCCAACAATTCGGGTTTATGGTGTTCTTCCACCGAATCTAGGGCACAAATATTTTTTTTCCCAGTCGCCAGGGTCAGCGTTTTTTCTCATCATTTCATCGTATTTCACCTGCATCTACTTCCACGCCAATTTCTCCACTTTTTGTCCCCCCAAGCTTCAATTTTCCCTCCCCGGTTCCACGACTCACCTCTCTCTTAACGTCTCCTTCGATTCAATCTTCCCCATCTTTCTCTCGGTCTTCCTACTTTTCTTTTTTTCCTTCCCCTCCGCTTCGAATCTCGTCTTGGGATCCTATCCATTTTCCATCCTCTTATTGACCAAACCATCTTTTTAAATTCCCCTTTCCCAATTTAAACCTCAATTTCTCCAAAACCCAATTCCCTTTCTTTTTAAAAGCGCTTCTAATCTGTCCAGTTTTTGAATCCCTTTATACTTCTCAAAAACTTATCTTGCTGTTCCAACTGACTCTCTTCCCTTTTTATCCAACTGTCCCGTAATGCACCGTAAGTAAATATTGGGATGAGTAGCTTTTAAGAAAAGAACTTTGCATCTCTGTGGAACAGCTTTCCCAAAAAACAGCTTTTGCACCCGTTTTTAAAAACCCTTTGGCTTTTTGTACCCTAGCTTTACTTCTCTATTTTCTTAGCATTTTTTGTCAAGATACCCTAAGTACTTAAATTTTCCCTTTTTCTAACTTTTCCAGAATCTTAACTTTTTTTGATTTTTTAGGGGTGCCTTTTTATCCTTTTTTATAAAATAAAAATTTTACTTTTTTTTGACTTAACTTAACCCAAACTCTGTTTTAACAATTTTACATTCCACCTCCACCTTTTTTTTTTCACCCCTTCAACACCCCTCACCCCAAATTAAGACATCATGGGGAAAAAACAAAGGTTTCTATAGTGCCCTCTTCCGCTATATTGGGTTTCCCCTTCTTCGAAAAGTATTTGATCCTTTCACAGTAAATAGAACATGTAAAACACTCCCTTCCCCTCACCCCTCTTTTTTTTAAAACCCAAATTGATCTACCCTCATTTGCCTGGACACAACTTGCACCCCTTTAAAACGATGTATTTTTTAAACCCTCTCTTCAAACCTCGCCCCAACTCCCTTTTGCCTGGGCCCTTTCCCCCTTTTTTTCCCTTTCGGGCGGGCATCGATGCCTTTTAAAGACCCAAAAAAAAGCCCAAATGCATTTTTTTTTCCTTTTCCCATCTTTTTTTTCCAAATGTTTGGGGGGTATAAAATATTGGATCGATAGTGGTTTCGCCCACTTCAAATCCATATTTTTCCCCCCTTAGGTTTGGGTTTTCGCCCCACCTCCTTCAACTTGTTCTTTTCCCTTTTTCAAAACTTTAGCACACTGACACAAAAGGGTTACCCCTCTATATTTTTTCGACACTTTTTTTCCTATCACCTTTTTTAAAAAAGGGTCCCAATTTTCCCTTTCCCTTCCCAAATCTTCTGGTACTTTCTTTTCTTCCAGCTGCACAAATTTTACTGGGAAAAAACCAAAAACGTTTTTTTCAGCGCCGGCTGTTTTAAAATCATTTCCACGGGAATTTCCCAAATCCCTCCTGGACCCTTCAAAACCTTCTTTCATTGCTCCTACGCACGTCCCACCTCTTTTTCAGTTACCTCTATCTCCCTTTCATTTTTCTTCACTTTTTTTTCTTTTTTTCTATTTCTTAAATTTTTTGTATTGGTGTGAAAATTCAAAAAGTCTTGGAAATACTCTCCCCAAAAGTCTTTTTTTTTCCTGGGGATTATTAGTGACTAAACCTTTAAATTATTTACCATAAGCTTTGATCCTCTGTTTGCTGTCTTTTTTACTTTACCAACCCAAAAACCCTTTTCTTTTTCCCCCTGATATCGTTTCAAATTTTACTAGAAAATTCCCTTTCATTTTTTCCAAATCTTTTTTCCTCTATCACAATTGTGTTTCACACTGCCTTGAAACCTAGGGTACTCATATTCATTTTTTCTTCAATTTTTCACCCTTCCTTTCTTTTTCCCATGAAACCCCCTTTCTTCCCCCTCACGCGTCTTTTCCCCTTTCATTCCACCATGGTTTCTTTCTCCTTCCTTCTCCCCCCTGGCCCCTTCCACAAAAACTTCTCTGCATTTGGGCACAAACACCTTTTTTAAACTCTTGCCATTCTTCTTCTACATTTTTTAAATTCTTGTGGGGGATCTGATTACTTATTCTTGCCCAAAAACCCCCCTTTCTTTTTTTGGACTTAAAATTTTCCCAAAAACTTTAAGCCGTTGTGTCTTTTCTTCGACAAAAATTTTTTTTGGCCTTTTGGGACCAAAAATCAAAATTTCCCCTATAAATATTTTATGATCACCGCCCCCAATTTATACGATGGCACCACCCTCACATCTTAAAGGCTTTTCCTTACCCCCCCTTTCCCCTATGCGAATAATCAATTTTGGGATTTCGGGACATGCCCTCCCCATACCCAATATCGATTTAAATTTTTTTGCCCTTTCTTTTGGGTTTTTTGGGAAACCCGGGGTTTTCCCCTTTTTTGTAAAAGCTTTTTCCGACCACATTTTCCCAAAAATTCCCCTCCACCCCCTGTTCCAAATTTCCCAGCCCCGTTTTTTCCCCCATAACTTTTAAATTTCCGGTTGTATTTTTCCTCCTATTCTGGGCATTAAAATCACCCTTTAAAATAATTGTTGGATGAATAAATGCTTCCGTTGGGGAAACAACCATTTTTCTCAGAAACTGATTTTTCCTGTCTGGGTGCATTTTCCTGTATGATTTTTAAATTTGCCCAAAACTGTCACTGACCAAAATGTAACTTGTAAAAATTTTCTTTCACGGGTGGTTTGTTAAATTAACGATATTCCCTTTTTTAATTCGGGGTTTTTACAACAATGAAAACACCTTTTCCCAAACCCCCCTTTTCCTCCTGACCCCAACTTTTTGTATCTGTCCCCCCTTAGATTTCTTTTTTTCCAAAACCCTTTTCCCACTTTGGGCCCTCACTAACCCCCAGAAAGCTAAATTTTTTTTTCTTTCATGACGTCGATGTTTTTCTTCTTTTTTTTCCCCTTTAAAAGTGCCCAAATATTTATCGTGCCCACTTTTTATCATTTTTCCCTCTTTTTTAAAAAATTTCCCCCTATTTCCAATATTTCAAACGACCCCTCCTTTGTCCTAGATAAATTTTCCCTTTTTCCCCAAAACCCCAACGTGTAAAAAAAATCCTTTTTGGCTAAAAATTTGATGACCCATTTTTTTGTTTCTTCTTTCCCCCCTTCACCTAATTTTACTTTGAAATTTTTTTCCACTCGTGTTCCAACTTCTTCGGGCCCTTTTTTCCAATTTATTTTTAAATTTTTTTTCCCCCCCTCCAATATCTATGTTTTTTAACCCTTTTCCTTAACACAAAACCCTCCTTTATTCTTTTTTTGACATAAATACCTCTTCTTTTAATCAACCCACCCCAAACTTACCTCTCCCAGGGTTTAATTTGCTTTCTTATTTCCCAACGATCAATTTTTTTCAAATGTTTGATTTAAACGACCCCTGCCCCCCCGGGGCCCCGTCCCCCCCCTATTCCCAAACAAAAAACATACATAATTTCCTTCCAGTTTCACCTCGGGTTTGATATGCTCTAACCTTATTCGTTGGGGCTCTTCAAACCCTGATACCTGGGAAAGTCCTAGCTCTAAAACCCCCTCCCCCAAGGGCAAAAGTGTCTGCTGTTACCCCGGGAAATCCCCAAATTTAAAAAGGGCCCCAATTACCTTTTTTTTTTACACAGTTCCTAAAAAGGAAACCCCTCCCTTTACCTTTCCCCTCATGCTTACGACGTGTGTTCTCTTTTTTTTTAAAGGAAACAAAATTCCCATTCTGTAGGCCTTTTGGCTTTGGGCTCGACACAAACTTTTCCAGATTTTCCATTTTCCGCACCCTTTTTCTTCTTTTTTCGGTGTCATTTGAGAATCAGTTTTTTCCTTTTTTTACCTTTCCCTAGAGCTAATCCTCTCCTTTTCATCGTTTTATCTTTTTTTTTGTTTAATCCTTCTTTTTGTTTTTTTTTTTGTGACTTGGGAGATTAACTTTACATTTTGTTGGTTAAAATCTACCCTCTTGCGGACCTAGATGTGGGCAAAAATGCTACTGTTTATTGCATCTTGTTTTCCCCCAAAGATCATCTTCTAAAGCCCCCTTTTGCCCTTTTGCCCCCTGTTCTTCCCAATTTTTTTTTTTCGCAATCCCTTATTTCCTTTTTTTAATGTTCTATTTTTTCCTTACTCCCACTATTTTTTTTTGCCCCCCAATTTATGAAAAAAAGCATCAACCAGGGCGTTACCTATTTTTTGGGTTGCAGCCTTCTGTTCCTCTTTCTTGTATTTTTCCACTCCCCCTCTCTTTTTTCTTTTTTTTTTAATTTATTCCCCTTTTTTAACTTTTAAAAGTTTTTTCAGTATTGGTATTTGAAAATCTTGTCCTTTTCTGTTTCTAAAACTATCCCCGATGTTTTCTTCCGTGGCCTGGTCCTTGATCTGGTTTTTGGACCCGTTTTCGGATTTAAGGGTCACATCCTCTTTCTTTTGATCTTCACATCTACTACAAAAAATTTCCCCCTTTTCTCTCCTCAGAAAAAACGTTTTGATTCCAAAACTAAAACATTTTTTACGCTTGTTCCGCTTTTATTAGGTTGCCGACTTATGTGGGAATTTTTCCCAAACCCCCTAAGTTTAAAACCCCATCCAATAAGGGGAAATTATTTTTTTAACTGGTGTCCCCACAAAAATGAGAAAAACCCAAAAAACGTCAATTGTAGATCTGATAGGATCTGGTAGCCCCACAAGAAAAAAGATGGTTTTTTTTGAGGAAACTTAAATTTTTTATATGTTTTAGATGAAAATTTTTGAATGTGTCCTTGAAGTTTTTTTTTAAAACCCAAACCCTTAAACAATGAGGGGGACTTCATAATTTTTGATTAATTTGTGTTTTTTAAAAGTCACGATGGATTGAATAATTGAATTAAAGAAAGGGGTTTTTTAATTAATAATAATAATAATTAAAATTTTTGCTTTTCCCCAAATTTTTTCCTTTAATTTGGGGCGTGATTAAATTAAAAAACTCACAGTCCCAAAAAGTTATGCTTCCCTGGTTTGTTCACTCTGCTGGTTCAAACCCTGGTCCCGGTTTGGGAACCCCTGTGGGAAAATTTTGGGAAAAATTTGGGGTCAAAATTTATTGGGAGTATATAAACTTGGATAAAAATACTGCTTTTTTTAGCCCCTGTAACTAAGTTTTTTTTTTCGAAACTTACCCCGTCTTACCCCGTTTTTGACAAAAATACAAAAATCCATTTTCCGAATTGAAATTCGTTATTTTACCTGAAGAAAAGGGAAAAAATAAAAATTTTTGGGTGAGCGTAGGGGAGCGTAGGGAGCGAAGCCAAGATTCCCTTTCACTACACTGGAGAAAAAAATCCGGGAAAGTTTTTTTTCTTCCCCTTTTTTTTTTTTTTTTTGGGAAATTTTTTTTCTGTTTTTTTCCCCAAAGATTCCGGGTAAAAAACCATACTCCATTTGCATGAAAATTTTATGGGGGGGGCCCTTTTAAAAAAAATTTTAATTAGAACTGCACGGGTTTTTTAGCGCAATTTGAAAAAATTTTTTCCCCCATTAAAAACGCAATTTTAAATATTTTTGTTTTTTAATTTTAAAAAATTCTTCTACTTATAACACCCACATGCTTTATCCGATTTTTTTATGATTTTTTCTCAAAATCTTTTTTTTTAAATTTAAATTAAAAAATTCGGGTGAAATTTGAGCGCAAAAAGAAAAATTTTTCTCATGAAAAAACGAAAAATTTTAAAGGGGTTTTTTTTTTTTTTTAAAAAAATTTTCCTTTTTACTTATAACACCTACAAGCCTTTTTTCCGGGTTTTTAATGATTTTTTCACAGAAACCTTAATTTTTTTGAAATTAAAAAGATAAGTGTTTTTAAAAAAGAGGGCAATCGGAAAAAATTTTTTCTTATAAAAAACGCCCAAATTTTAAAAGATTTTTTTCTTTTTTAACAATTACAATTAAAAATTAAAAAAAAAATTAAAAAAATTAAAAATTAATTTTGTATTTAATTTTTAAATTTAATTTTTAATTTTAAAAAAAACAACTTGGCTACCCCCTGGGACCAATTACGCTCATCCAACCCAAAGCCGGGGGGGCCTTTTAAACGTTTTCCCCAGTAATTAAAAAACAAGGGGACTCCCCCAAAAATGGAAACCGGGAACAAACAAAACGTTTTTGGTAGATTTGAAAAACAGCATGTATATTCATAGTTTTAATGCGTTACGGATTGGTTTGAAGTGTGGTGTTTTTTAAAAGCCCAAATTTTACTTTTTAGCATAGGCCTATAAAAATGGGGGTTTTAACTATTGGGAAATGTGTAAAGTAAGTTTTGATATTTCTACCCCTTTCGCCGCTGCACAGTGTTGTCAATCTTGGGGGAGGGCTTTGTGGTGGGGTAAAATTTTTTTTATACCTGGGACTAAACCTTTGCCGTCCCCCAAGTATAGGAAACTCTCTCCTCCAAGAAAGATTATGGGGAAAGCCCCCCGCGCCGAATAAAAAGTTTTCAAGTTTTCAAAACCCAAAATTTTTAAAATTGTTCCCGGATAATTTTTTTGTACATTATTTTTTTTGATTTGTTTAAAACTTTCACACACTCCCCAAATTATTTTAAAATGTTTTTGGGTTGGGAAACGTTATTTTTGGGGGAAAGGGATTAACTTTTTTTAGGGGTTTTCCTCAGGGAAAAAATAAAAAAAAATTTTTTATTTAAACTTCATCTCAGTGGGGAAACATTTCCCATGGGGAGGTTACCCCATGCCGGCGTTAGCTCATAAGGGTGACCCCTTTTGGGAAAAACAAAATTTTGGGGAAAAATCGTATTGCCTAAGCTGGTTGAGAAGGGCAAAAAGTTTTGTTTAGATACCTATACCCCTAAAGTGATTCTGGGTTTTTACATTTTTTTAGGAATACTGCACGGAATGACGAAGCGGCCCTAGCCAAGGATTAACGGAGGGGAAATCAGCCCGAAAATTGGAAATTGACTCCCCCCAGTTTTTCATCCCAAAATAAAAGGGACTATTTCGATCCCAAGCAGTTTTTTATAATGCGAAATAGTTACTACTTGTACTGGAACAATAATCATTTCCCCTTGGGTCCTCACTTTCACTACTGCACCCCCCAAAACATCTTTGTACATCTAGCCCGCAAAATAAAAGGTTGGTTTTTAAATATTTTTAATATCAAAATTGTGCCAATTTAAATTTTTTATAGAAGCACAGTCGCGGGTATTTTTTTGGGAAAAAGCGACCGAGAAAATTTTAACACCTTTTTAGAATGTTAAGGGTTGGACAAACTTGGCAAAAGCGCCACGCTTTTTTCAACATCGATACATAAAAGGGTTGGGCCCAAATTAAAAAAAATTTGGTATTAATTATTTTAAAAGTTAACTTACAAATTAAAGCGAAAAACCCGCGTATATTTTCTCGTTTTTTTTACAATTGTTTTGAAAAGAATGCAATTTTTTTTACTAAATTAACTGAAATCTCTAAAAGGAGATTTATTGCCCACTTTTTCTCTTTTTTTTCTTGTATTTTTTTTTCTAGGTTTCAAACGTTTTTGAATATTTATATGACAAATTAAAATTTTTTTGCGTAAATTTTTGGGTGATTGGAAACCCGCACCACATTTTGAAAATTGAGCCTATGTACCACACGGAAATTCTGTGAGGTGTTCTGAAATTACAGTTTTTTGTTTTTCCGGGCTTTATATCGCACTGCTCAAAATGAACGTAAAAAATCCCATTCCCAAATACGTTGGTTCAAAAAACCTCTGATGAGCGGTCCCCATGCCATTCTGGGGGCCCATTTTTTAAACCCCAGGGCTTTGGTAATAGTAAAAGAAACCTTTAGTCACTGGTGAAGCTATGAATGACCACAAACTTCACTATGTTAATGTGATCGCTGTGAACGGTGAGGTTTGTAGTTGGTTTGATGGAGGCGACAAATATTCGAGAGTTTGTACATACAACGTTGAGAACCCGGTAGAAGTGGCCTGCGCCGGTGATGCCGGTTCGTCGCTTCTGTGTCCGACCATGGGCGGTGACGTATTAGGAGTGGGCGTGTTGTCCGGTACACTAGGTCAAACAGAGGTCAAATGCGGAGAGAAATCACCAGGAAATAGATACACTTTCACGGGATATGTTGAACAGTGGATCAAAATGAATACGGATTATGATCCTGACATTGTATTCACGACGCTGTAATCTATGGCAACATTGGTTATTTTTTTTGCTACATTACAACAGGACAATAATTCGTACCAGAATTGAAATTTATTATTGGATGAGCGTAGCGAGCGTAGCGAGCGAAGCGAAGATTCCATTTCACTACACTGGAGAAAAAAATCCGGAATGTTTTTTTTTCTTTTTTTTCTTTTTTTTTCTTTTTTTTTGTATTTTTGTCTGTTTGTTAGCACGATTCCGGCTAAACCGATACTCCGATTGCGATGAAATTTTATGGAGGTCTTCGAAATCTCTGAACTTAGAACTGCCACGTTTTTGAGCACAATCGAAAAAATATTTCTCATGTAATCGCAATTTTACGATTTTTTTCGATTTTTTAAAAATTTCTTCGACTTACAACACCTACATGCTTTGTCCGATTGTAATGATTTTTTCACAAAAACCTTTATTTTATGAATTGATATATTCGTGTAAAATTTGAGCGTTATCAAAAAAATATTTTTTACGAAAATCGCAATTTTACGACTTTTTTCAATTTTTAAAATTTCTCCAGCTTATAACACCTACATGCTTTATCCGATTGTAATGATTTTTTTTCACAGAACCTTAATATTATGAATTAATATATTCGTGTAAAATTTGTGCGCAATCGAATAATTATTTCTTATGAAAATTTCAATATTACGATTTTTTCCTTTTTTAAAATTACGAATCATTAAAAAAAATTAAAATTTAAGTTAATTTTTTATTAAATAAAATTTAATTTTTTATTAAATTTAATTTAATTTTAAAAATATCTTCAACTTAGTAATGATTTTTTCACAGAACAACAGTAAATCCGCATAACACATGGCAGCTCAATGCACCAATTACGCTCATCCAACAACGCGGCGGGACTTAAGCGTTTTCCTAGTTACTATAATTAAGGCGTCGGTGGTATCAGCGCTCGACTCGACACCCTCGCAGGGGCTTACGTGCAACGTCTTCACGCAGGCGGCAGGAATGAGCTTCACGACCTCGTTTCGCGTCCTCGAGTCTTCAGACCTCTACCCCGCTTCAAGTACCCTTATCCGCCTTTTGCCTTTCAATTTGTCTAACTTTATAAATGTCATGTTCTCTTTTTGTCTTTCATGTACTGTTAAACTTGTAAATCTGTAATCACTGTGTCAGGCTACAGAGGGCCACACTTGCCCTGCATTAGCCTTAGGTATAATTCAATAAAATAAATAAATAAGACAGGACATTAGATGTAAAAGTAAAAATGTTCACAGTTTGAATTTATTAACGATAATGTACAATACTATCATACTATAATTGGATGAGCGTAGCGAGCGTAGCGAGCGAAGCGAAAACTTCAATTTCACTGACCCCCAAAAAATTTAGCTCCAATGTTTTGTTGTTTTTTTTTTTTTTTGTATTTTTGTCTGTTTGTTAGCAGGATTCCGGGCAAACGGCATAAGCGATCTTGATGAAATTTTGAGGGGACCTTCGTTTTCTCTGAACTTAGAGGTGTATTGCTTTTGGGTACAATCGAAGAAATATTTCTCATGAACATCGTACTTTACGATTTTTTCGTTTTTTAGTGCGATATTTCGTCACATTTGGGCCGATTCTGCCCAAAAGGGGTGGGGCTACAACTTTTCATATTTCACATGGACATTAAGATTATGGTGATGTAGTACCTTTTGAAAGAAAAAGTTGAAAAAGTTAACTAGAATCTATAGAAATAATGGTTTTAATATTAGTTTTTCAATTTTAGTGTGCGATATTTTCGTCACTTTGGGCCGATTCTGACCAAACGGGTGGGCTACAACTTCAGATTTCACATGGACATTAAGGTTATGGTGATGTGGTACCTTTTGAAAGAAAAAGTAGAAAGAGTTAGTCAGAATCCACAGAAATAAAGGTTTTAATATGAGTTTTTTTAGGTTTATAATACCAATTAACAAGTAACAATAGAAACTTGACAACAATCACCTACAATGCATTCAAAAAGCACTTGCAAAGGAAAAGTGTAAACAAACGCAAAAAACGCAAACGAAAAACTTACAAAAAAAACGCTCATCCATCAACGCGGCGGGACTTTAGCGTTTTCCTAGTTAACTATCATTATACCACAATGGTGGAAGGCAATGTTCAATTTATTACTTGCTTTTCAGCACAGTAGCGGACCTTATTAGAATATTACCATTGAGTATAGAACCTCTTTACTAGAGTCCATTTGTTTTGCAAGTGTACGAAGACAATAATTGTGTCTGGTAACAACAATTTTTAGTTTAACAATTAAACACCAAAGTAAATACTTGGTTGTGTTACCAGACATGTCCTTGATTGAACATGTTTAGGTTTGTTAAAATTTTCTCTATGTGCTCTGCGTTCTGGACTTGTCTGCTATTGATTTAAATAATTTCTAGTGTGAAATAAGATTAAATGAGTGATTCAAATAACTGGGCATGCCATTATTATGATACTAACGATTGTATTTAATTGATTAAATTAATATCATATTGAAGCTACTACTTTTTTTAGATTATCTAGTATTTTAATGTTTTGGAAGTTATGTAGAACATCAATGGCCCTGGTAGAGTTTTGCGATTATTTCCACAGTAATAATTATAGTGGACGAATCTTGTTTTTAAACTTAGCTCCACATTATTCTGGAATGTGAGGATTTCAAAAGCTAAGTGTTCTGCTTGAGCGTCTAACTGGAACGTTGAAATGAATTGGTTTTATCAATTTTACACTGTTTTTAACAATGTTTTACACTTCAATTATTTATTCGTCGCCATAGAAAAATTGATTTACATTAATTTAATTCGGAGGTCAATACATTACAATATACATTACAAGTATTAATGGTTCAATGATATCTTTAAAATTTTGAAATAATGGTTGTAAATGAGTTCTTGTTTGTACCTTTACAATATTACTTGTATTTGTTAAGAACGATTAAAATGTCAAAATAAAATGTCTTGAAACTATTTAAACAAAAGTGTCCCTCTCTCGAAGTTTCACGGCAACAACCTACCTCAATCCTGTTATTTAGAACATTGATGAAAGATAAGAGTAGTGAATGAGTAGGCCTACTCTGAGAAATAAATTCCCTCGAGGTCTATCTCTGGTGGTTTGCCAACGAATGGTGATGCACGTTATTTTCAAAGCAAGTTTAAAAAACAATTGTGATTCATGGGGAACAACTGCTGCAGGCTGACCTCGGCGACTAGAACTAGGGCACGAGTGGGAGGGCGTGGAGTCCTGTGGGCGAGACGACGCTCGGACTGGAGTAGAGGGACCATCTCTCCGGGGATGTATGTAGGGCATGCAGGAGTGGGGCCCGCCTAATAAATACAACCACATACTCATCATAACAGCGAGGCGTCAGGACCCGAGGCGGCGCAGTCTGGTGGCTAGATAAGATACTGGCAATACGATCGAGAGTGAGAGTGAAAACTTGTAACAAGAGAGAACTGCAACCTTGATTTTGTATCCTACCAAAATAAATAGTTATTAATTACCTTTGTTGTACACATATGTATCATGTGTATATTACTTGACATTGGCAACATTGGGAGAAGCTTTAAAAAGGGGGGTTTAAAAATTATCTTTTTAAATTTTTAAGCATGGAATAGCCCCTTTTTTTTTTAAA
>JAMZAV010010645.1:0-21952 GCA_024449915.1 Sweltsa coloradensis
AAAAAGGAGAAGAATTATCAAAAAAAATTTTTTAAAAAAAAATTATGGATTTTACTAGAGCCCAAGATTTTTGTGAGATAAACAACAATCGAGTGTTGGTGCCAAGAAAAAAGTTAAGGGTTAAATAATTTAAAATAATTAAAAAGGACAAAAAAAAATGGGTGACGAAAAAAGGGAAATTTTTGCCAAAAAACAAAAACCGACCGACTTTGATTTTTTAATTTTTTTTTTAATTTTGTCTTTTAATGCAAATGAGAAGATGCAAGAAAGATAAAGTGTTTTTTTTTTTTTTTTTTGGAAGGGAAAAAAATTAAAAATTTTGTTTTTGATGACCAGAGTGTATTTTTATTGCATGTAAAATTATAAAAAAAAATTTACGTTTTCAAAATGTATGCAAATTTTTTTAAAAAGAGTGTCGTTTTGAAATTACCATTTCGCATTCAAATATCTAAAACGGGGGAAGGGGGCGAAAGGGGTATCAAATTGATGGGATGATAAAAATGGTACAACATTGAAATTTTTTTTTTTTTAAAATGTTGATGCGATGTTATTAAAATTTCCTTTTGAAAAAGGAGAAAATGCCAAAGAAAAAAACTCCAATTTTAAAAAAATTTTAAATGCAATAAAAAGGGATAATAACGGCTATATGGATGATGAAAAAGCCAAAAAAACAAGGGGAAAACATACCTGACCAACAGAATATTTTATTTTAATTTTTTTTTATTTTATTTTTAAAAAATTTTTGAGGTTTTTTTTTCTACATTCTAAAAACCAAAATGTTTTTTTTTAAAAAAACATAATACTTTGAGGGGGATCAAACCAAAATCTTGTTCATGTTGGAATAGAGTGTATTTTTATTGCATGAAAATTTATAAAAAAAAATTCATTCCGAAAATTGCAGGGGAATTTTAAAAGCTTTAAAGTTTGGCAAATCGATTCCCAATCAAAAATCTATACGGAGGGGGGGGATGAAATAAAGGACCCTAAACAAAAGTACAATAATATGTGTTTTTGCTCCCCCCAGACATAGGGGCAAGGACGTGGCAAAAGGGCACATATTTTTACAAATCATCACCTTGGAAAATTATTTTACTAGTGCCTTTTCTCTTGATGGGGTCGAACAAACAAGGTCGAACGTTTTATAGAAAAAAATCGGATGGACCATTGTCTACAAAAATGACAAACTTACAGAACGACTAGACCCAAAAATCAGAGTAAAAGCAAAAGAGTGCGATGTTTGCTGGTGAAATAATAAATAATCAATGGTCAAAATAATGTATAATGTTTTAATTTTTTATGATGGAGCCAAAAATCAAATTTGTTCATGTTGGACTAGAGCGAAGCTGTCACACAAGCTTACGAACCCTAATCTGCTCTAGCCAGCAATATACATGTGTTTCAGGGCAGAGCGGCGACCCACTCCACCCCTGACCACGCCCGATGTTGCTTAACTTCAGTGTTCGAGTGGGAACTGGTTAAACGACCGCGGCTAAATCGCTGGCTGAATATGGCAAATAAGTAGACTGTAATTTAGGATTTTTTTTTAATTGTAGAGTGTAGGCCCAAGTGTGTGAAGGTCATCTTTGGCTGGTTTATCTTTACTTTGTTATTCTCTTACCACTAGGAAGCTTTGCAAACGCTTTTTCAGGCGCATTGTTGGATGAGCGTAATAGGGAATATTCCACTTGATATTTTATATTTTATTTTAATTCTTATTCATGTCTTAATAGTCACTGCACTTTTTTTTATTTAAAAAAAATGTTTTTTGTGTAATTTAAACAAGAAGTAAATTGGACCCCCAGTTTGCGCGCCAAAAACGAGCGTGCGCCATCTTTGGACGGTACTACGTCATAACTGTGCTGAGTCAAGGCCAATTGGAAACTAAATGTACGTATGTTTGTACATATTTACATACAGACGGCGGTGCTCGCCCATCCGCTCAACACAAACAACTCCACAGGGATGTACATTTTCACCGTCTTTTGTTTTTTCTTTTTTCGTATGTGACTGGAGATTTTGCGAGATCATTGTGATGAAGAATAACGAGCATTTTGTCTTGAATTTTTGCATAGCCTAGGACTATCATGGTATTCTTTATCTACAATAGGCTTTAATTAGTCATCAAAGTAAGGTTTTTGTGCGGGATATGTGTCAGAACACAGAAGTGCAGGTTAGGGTTGGCAAGCTAAGCCAAGGGCTTGTCAAGTGAGTAGTTTTAGTATTCACATTCCAAGGCCTATATCCCACAGGAACGATTGGCCTAGACTGTTGTATTATAAATAATTTTCTACGTCTAGGCCTAGACCTAGGACTGTTTCAGTTTTTTTTTTTTGATTGCAATGTCAACTTTTCTCGTTTTCCGGCTAGGCGTTAAATGTAAAATGTCCGCCATCTGTTACATTACTGTAGGCTACGCTAGGGCTGCTTTGTTTAAACAAACCCCCGTCTTGATGTATATCTCGATCCTACTATAATACTATTCCACATCTTTGGTCTGGATGTATGTTATCCAGACGGCGTTGGATCAACACAGTTCTGACGTCACAGTCGTTTTTGGCCGCTTTAAAAACTGCCTGCTTTTAAAACGGCTATAAATCACTGGATTATTATTTCACGGAAAAACAAAGTACATATTTGTAATCGGGACGAAATACTTCTTCTAAAAAATCTATTCGTACAGTATTTGGCGGAAGTGGAATATTCCCTATTGGTGCATTGAGCTGCCATGTGTTATGCGGATTTTCTGTTGTTCTGTGAAAAAATCATTACTAAATTGAAGATTTTTTTTTAATTAAATTAAATTACATACAAAATTAACTTTTTTTTATTTTTTTATGAATCATAATTTTCAAAAAAAGAAAAAAAATCGTAAAATTGCGATTTTCATAAAAAATAATTACCTATTCAATGGCGCTCAAATTTCACACGAATATATTAATTCATAAAACTAAGGTTCTTAAAAAAATCATTACAATAGGATAAAGCATGTAGGTGTTATGTCAAAGAATTGTTTTAAAATAGAAAAAACCCGTAATATTTTGATTTTCATGAGAAATAATTTTTCGATTGCGTTCAAATTTCACACGAATATCTTAATTCATGGACTTAAGGTTCTGTGAAAAAATCATAAAAATCGGATAAAGCATGTAGGTGTTATAAGTCGAAGAAATTTTTTTTAAATCAAAACAATTCGTAAAATTGCGATTTTCATGAGAAATAATTTTCCGATTACGCTAAAAAACGTGGCAGTTCTAAGTTCAGAGATTTTGAAGGCCTCCATAAAATTTCATTCCAATTGGAGTATCGGTTTAGCCGGAATCGTGTTAACAAACAGACAAAAAGACAAACAGAAAAAAAAATCCGGATTTTTTTCTCCAGTGTAGTGAAATGGAATCTTCGCTTCATTGTCTACGCTCATCCAACAATGTCCCACACTGAACAAGTTTTTAGGAAAGTTCAGTTACCAGCAAGCAAAAGTTGTTGACAAGGAAGGAAAGATGGAACAATAGTAGGTCTATACTTGGTTTCAGTTAAGAACGCCGCTACGTACCGATGGATCACAGCACCGTCACCCTCACAATGTGACTAGACTACCGGGTAGGAAACTCATGTCTGCTCTCCAAAACCATCGGTATTCGGCAACACAACAGTTTTCAAAAAAACAACACAAACTTACTTTAAGTAGGCCTAATATTTCAATAATAAATCTAGGTGCCCGTTAGGGCGCCGCAGCCAACGCGGTGCGCTACACACTCAAGCACCTTATACACCAAGCAGAGTTGAGGTGATTTCGAGGTGTTACCCAGCCGTCATGTAACGTGATGTAAACTTGAAAACTATCACAATCGAGGTACCTGACAACACATGCCAAATTTTATTGGGGTACGACCATTCCTTCTTGGTGAAAAAATGTCTTCAAACATGCTCAAAATCACTTTAAGGATGTTAGCTACTGCTAGCTACTGCTAACATATAATACGTCGGCCCGCGATTCTGACCAGACGGGTGGGGCTACAATGTTCATATTTTACATGGACATTAGGTTATAGAAATATAGTCTCTTTTGAAAAAAAAAAGTTGAAAAAGTTTGTTGGAAGGCTTCCAAATAAAGGTTTTAAAATAAGCCTTAAACACTTGCATATAATCAACAAGTAACCATAGTTACTTGACACTTGTTGACGGTATAAGCAGAGTTAGGCGGGAAAGTGCGATACGTAAACAAATGGCGGACATTTAAAATTTTTCTTTTTTGTGTGGAACGAGAAAAGGTGTCTTTAAAACTCTCATAAAAAAAATCAGAAACCGTCCCTGGCCTAGGCCCAGATGAAGAAAATTATTATAATACACAGTGTAGGTCTAAAGTTCCATTAGGCTATAGGACTAGATAAATAAATACATGTTTGACAAGCCCTAGGCCTTTCTTAGCCAACCCTAGGCCAGCACAACCTTGTTTTGACACTTCCCCCACAAATAACTATTTTTGATTACTCCCAGCCTAATGCAGATAAACAATGGTATGATAGTCCTAGGCTATTCCAAAATTTACGGCAATAATAAGCTTTTTCTTTACTTTTAATAAACTCACGAAATCTCCTGTCACTTTTAAAAAAAATGTAAAACAAAAGAGGGTGGAAATTTCAATTTCTTCTGATTATCTGATGATTTACATGGCTGTGGGTCAAGGCCGTCTAGATATATCGCTTCCCTCGTGTGGGTGCAGTGAAATAGGTGTAAAATTACATTAGTTGTGCGTTTGTTGTTACATGGGAAAGTTTTAATAGGATGAGTTGCCTAGACTTAACCAGTCTTATACCTTTCGTTATACCATGGTTATACCACCTAAAACAGGATGTACATAAATCGGGCCTAGATATTTTACACCCTATTGTTATTGCTAATACCATAAAAATTAAATAAAACTTTGATAAAAATATTATATTTTAACAAATAATTTTGTAATGAACTTGAAAAAAGTAATAAGATCACACACATAACAAAAATTTGTAGAAATACAGCCAAACCCTTACACACTCAAAAGGAATGAGATCTAAAAAAAGGGCCAAGCTCATCTACCCTTCCACTTTTGCGCATTCTTAATTCATAAACGTACAGTGTCCCATACAGCATCCTCGAAAAGCTTGGCAAAATAGAATTTGCATGTTTACGTTTAAATTAATTACAAAAAAGAACTTGGAAAAAACTACTACGTTAAAATTAATAATCGCAAATTCTATTTTCCCAAGCTTTTCGAGGATGCTGTTATGGGACACTGTACGTTTATGAATTAAGAATGCGCAAATGTGGAAGGGTAGATGAGCTTCCCCTTTTTTTAGATCTCATTCCTTTTGAGTGTGTAAGGTTTGGCTGTATTTCTACAAGTTTTTGTTATGTAAAAATACTTAAGAAATTTACAATTTCTCGTCTATCCATTCGATTGTAAAAAAATTGCATCGACCTAGTTTAAAGACATTCGTATCGAGACACACTCAAAAAAATAGTACTTTTCACAACATATGGGCGCAGTGTGTCGACATTTGATTGCGGATGGATTAAAAGGAAAACAAAAGTCTTGAGAAAAAGCGCACAAAAAATAGAGGCCTCTCACTAGAAAAAGAATGGATGATGAGGATGATGATTCTATTTATGTTTAACAGAAAGACTGGTTTACGTACTGGGGGCCCTGCCCCCGACCCCGGCCGGGGCTGCCGCCCCTGGAACCCGCCCCTACAGGGGACTATTCTGCGGCGATTCGTTTTCCGCCGAAAGTATTTGTTTTTTTGTGCACGAAACTTTAAGGGAAAATTGTGGGGTGTGTTTTAAAAACACAAAATTTGTTTTTAAATTAAACGCAAACTTTTAAAACCTTTTTGACGGGTGAGTTAGCTTTCCCCCTTTACTACCCCCGGGAAATTTGGGTTTTATTTTTTATATTTTCCCAACATTCTGTTTTGGGTCTTTCCTTACTAACTAGGCCTGGGCCCTAGCATTTAAAAAAACCCAAAAAGGGCCTTACACCACTTTTGAGGCATAAAAATTAAAAAAATTGTAGGGTAAAAAACCTGGTCTGTCCAGTTTCGGGGGGGTTGACAGCACTCTGGGGCCTACCCCCTAGCTGTAGGCCTACGCCCACCTTTTTTGGCGGCAACAGGAGCTGGGGGGGCCCCTTTTTTACTTGATTTTCTAATCTTTTATTTAAAAAACCCATATTTCCCACTGTCACAAAATATCAGATTCTTTCCATTTTATTTGTAGTTACCGTCGAAATTTTTCCAATCTTCAAAATAAACCCAGGACGGGTCGGGCGGCCAAATAATTTCGCAAACACAACGGGGGTACGGGTCAATTTCCATAAACACTCGCTTTTAGTTATTTATTGCAATAAATTTGGGGCAGCACTATACATCGCCTTACAAATATTTTTACTTTTGGGCCGAAAAGGAAATGTCCTGTACTGTAGGGGGTTAAATTTTTTTAAAAAATTAGCCAAAGAACTTGAAAGGGAAAAGAAAAACACACTCGACCACACAAGGCAAAACATAGGGGAATACGGGCGAAACTCTAAAAAAAGGGTGGGCCTACAAAAATAAAGTTGACTTAAAACAACCCCTAGTTGATAAAATTTAAAAACAAAATGACTCGAATCCTGAAGGTTGTGCGGGTAGACTTGTTGTTTGTTTGCAGTGCGAGACCGCTTGAAACCCCGAGGAGGCCTGGGAAACGGGGCGGAACACGACAAACTGGAAAAAAAATGTACCTTTTAGAAAATAATTGACGTGTTGTAATGTTGAGAGAAATAATGTATTTTTTTAATATTTAAATTTGACCCACAGGGTTGGGCATAAAAATTTAATTAAAAAATTAAAATTTTTACATTTTCGAGGATTTTTGTACCGGTAGGTAAAGTTTTAAAAAAAAATACCCCCGTGATATTTTGGGTTTTTTTGAAACGACTTTTAAGAGCATTGTAATGTATTGCTGGACAAGATTTATTATTATTTTTTGATATCATTTTTATTTTTTGTGCTTTAGTATTAGCTAATTTTATGAAATGCCTATATCGCACTTGTGGAGGTAACTCTGTTGTTGGTGGCAGTAAAATAAAATAAAATAAAATAAAGAAGTGTTTTTAGAAATTGAATCACAGCCGATTAGTAAATCAAAGTGTGTAGGTTCACATTTAGATTAGGTATGGAAATGGTATTTAGCGTAGTAGAATTTAAAGATTAAATTAAACGTTGTTTGAAATATGGTGGTATTGACCAATACAAACAAGACTGAAGTGGGGGTAAATAAATTGTAACATGTGTAATGTGTATAGAAATTAAGCATTATTAAACCTAACAGTCTATTTAAGCATCATTGTAGCATCATTGTGGTAGGCTCTTACTATAGGTAGGTTTTCTTTAAGCATACTATTGTTATTAGTTATTAGTTATTAGTAATTGACAGTTAATCTTTATTATTAATATTTTCAGTGAGTTTAAATGTGATTTAAAGTGGAACTTTTGTGCTACAAAGGAAAAGGGAACCAAGACCAACATTTTAAGGCAAAAATATCCGACATTGGTATGTAAATAAGAAAAATAGAACGTTTATTAGAAAATTGTTTTTGCCCTGTGCTAAAAGACAATACTTGGTGGGATATTGAATGAAAAGTTTTTTGTTTTTTATTGTGGCTTATTTAGCATATTATTAAAGTTAGGCCCTACTTAATAACTAATTATGGAACAAAAAGGAAAGCAAAGTACTCTATACTTTTACAATATTAAGGGTGGTACCAACATTGGTGCAATCATTGAATGAACCAATGTCAGGGGACCTTGATGAGGTTAAATGTCTTAAAGACGAAGTATGCAAACTAAAACTGGTGATAAGTCAACAACAAAGTCGTATTGAAGAGCTAGTGCAAACCCACAGAGATGCTAAGACTAGGCCTGACATAGTGTAATGTATATGTATATATTGGGTATATATTCATATTCATTTTGGATTTGGAAGTGCTAGTAATGCTGTAAGACTGCATGCATGTCGTAATAACTGTCAACAATGGTTGTTATTGAGAAGTTACTAGGAATGTGACGTTATTTAAAACATTATACAAGAGGTAACAAGTTGTGTTGCTGTTTCAATGTTTGTTTAAATCATGAAATGCAGACTGTTAATAATATGATTGCTGACAAGTACTAAATGGAGGAAGGGAGAAGACCTTTCTCTAGGGCCAAGAGACAACAGAGGGGGCCAGGGAAGACTTTTAATTGGTTTTCGGATAAGGAGAGTGAGTGGGGGTCGGATAGCCAATGCTGATGATGGGTCTTGAGCCTAAGTGGTAGGGAGAGTCCAAAAATCGGGGAAAGGGCTTGATAATGACCGAGGGTGGCCTAAACGGGAAAAGGATTTTGGAAACCGGGAAAAAAGAAGAATAAAAAGAGTAAAGGAGGACCGTAAAAGACCAAAGGGGCGGGGGTTTAAACCAACAGAGACGGATTCCATACCGGATGAGGTTCTTGGTGAGAAATGATTTTTTAATTAATTTCTTGTTAAGGGAGGCAGGGGGTTTTGAGCCCAGATCAACTGGGGAGATCCAAGCTTGGTCAAGGACAAGATTGGTTTTTATAAGAAAAATAGTTTTCCCCAAACTGAGAATCATAGTTTTTTTTTAGTTTTTCAAATGCTTCCCAATACAAATTCCAGGAACACGACGATCCTGTCATGGAGACCCTTAGGGAGAGATGAATTGAGAACTACGCCCCAAGCTACTTGTTAACACCTTTTAACTACAATTCGAGTTTACGGGGCTTATCCTTTAAAGGGGGTGAGGTTGGGGGTTTTTTGTTTTTTTTTAATTTTTTGGAAAAAAAAGTGTTCTGGAGTTTAGGGGAAAATTTTTAAATGATCCTTGTCCTAAGTTGTTTTCTCGCTTAGATAGACCTTATCCATTGCATACCATAAAATAATGGTAAGCCATTTGGGTATTTTTTTTGTATGTCACTTGGTTTTGAAAAATTTTTTGATGAAAAATTGGAAGAGGTGAACAATTAGGGGGGTTTTTTAATTAGGTTCTTTAATTGTTGTAGTTGTATTAAAGTTTTTAAAAAATGGGCTTTCGAAATACGTTTTGGGGGTTTAATATATCATGTTAGTAAAAAGATGGTTTATTATTTATAATTTTTCCCGGTTCCCCGAATGTTTGTTTTTACGGAGGAGTGTTTTATGAAAATCAGGTCGGGGGACGGGACTAGCTCGGTTTCGTAGGAGGGGAGCGTAGCTTTGGCTACGTCCCCAGCAATAGATTAGGTTTCTAGGCTGCTTTTGTCGACTTATTGTTTATATGAGCGAGTCGTTATAAATTTGAATGCAATGATAATGATTATTATTGATGGATCGTGAGTAGTGACGTTTCATTGAGTGAATGATGATGTAGTTATTTTTCCTTTTGTCTGAGTGTGCCGTCATCAAAATATTTTTGGGGGAATTATATTTATTAAATTAGGTTTTGTTATAAAATAAAATTAAAAAGTTTTTGAAATTAATTTTATTCTATTTAGTTTTCCGCAACTTGAGTTGGTTTTTTTTTTTCTTTTGATGACGGGCCGGCAGCCGTGTGAAGCTTATTCGGGTTTTCCCTAGTGATAGGCATTAAAGACCTTTTAAGGGAAAGGAGTACCTACTCTAGGAAAGGGTGGGGTGTGTGTCCCTGTGAGAGATTTTGGAGTGGGCTCACAGGCAGCAGCTATTAAATCAGAGCAGTTATTAGAGGAGGCTAGGGGGGTTCCTTTTTCCACACTTTTTCAGAAAAACGGGAAGGTGGTAGCTCAGTAGAACAGGGGGGAAAAAAAGTAAGATTGTTACATGTGTTGCTGGTGGTGCCGAGGTTTTGAGGGGAGAGAGATGGACCCAGAGGGGGGAGAAATCATATGGAGGGCGGCCAAGTCTAAGGTTTGGGATTGAAAAAAAAATAGCTTGAGTATTTTATTGGGGGGGAAAGCATTTTGTTTGGGTTTGAGGGCTTTGAAATAAATGAGGTAGAATCTACAGGTAAAAAATCGTATTGTTTTTTGTCTGATTTGAAAAGAAACTTCCTCAAAGTTTTTGGAGCTAAAATGATGTGTAAATTTATTGGAAAAGTGAAAAAGTCAAAAAATGAAACTTGGGTGGAGTGTGTTAAAGTATGTGTATGATAATAAAAATGTGTGATAGATTGATAGGAGGATCCGGCTGAATTTGAGGGGCGGGTTGGTGCGGGGGGGGTAGTTACCCTTTTAAGGGCCTAATAGATAGAGATTTTAAGACGTGGGGGATTTTTGGAAGCGGCGGCCCAGGGAAAAGTTTCGCCGAAAAGGAGAAAGAGAAACTAAAGGGCGGCGTTAGTTTCCTGTTCACTTGAGTAGGCCTGGGCAGAAAGGGAAAATAATCATGTCTTCACCCAAACAGGGTTTGGCGGACTGGTGGCGTTTTTGGAAAGGGATTTTAATCTTTTAAGGATGGAACGGGGGCAAGGTAAGCCGGCGGGGAAGTAAACAGGGTTTTGGTTTACAACCGGGGCGGAGAGTGGGAATCGCAAAATGGTTGGATAGTCACAACATTTGTCCCCCAAATAGGGGGGGTTAAAGGGCAAAATACGCTTTAATCACGTAATTGGGGATTCGGTTTTTTTTTTTTTATTGTAGAAAATCCGGTCACTTTATGGGGGATTCCCTCAAGCTTAACTTTACAGGAAAAAGCGCAGGGGCAGGGGCGACTGTTGGGGGGGGGCGCGGGGGCTCTCACTGTCTACTTCGGCTGGCGGTCGGGAAAACTAGGAAAGCCCCCGGGGGGGGAGACGCTCCGGTGCGATGGGGTAGTCTAAAGGGTCGTAAGCGGTTTTAGGGTTCAGGGAACGGGGAAAAAAACCTTTTTTTTAAAGGGAAATGTTTTTTGTTTGGGAATAAGGGCACAAAAAGAAGAAATGTTTTATTCGTAAAGGCGGGGGCTCAAAAAGAGAGTATTTACGGCGTTTCCAGGCATTCTAGCCTAGTGATGCAGCAGCATCTGAGAAGTAAAGGGGGGTTCTGTGATGGGGAAATACGGCATTTCAATTAGATGCAGCAGTTGGGGGGACACAGGGGGACCCCTTATTAAATTTTGATTTTTGGGCCCAGAGTGATGATGCCCAAATATGGTTTGTTTTTTTGTCCCCACGGGTGGGTCTTTAAGGGTCCGTTGGGTTTTTAAATGGCATGGATTTTTCCCCCATTAGTGGACTCAGGAGGGGGTTTGCCTGCATAAGGGGATTTTTTTTCGGCATTTAGAGTGTCGACCAATACAAGGGTTATTCTGAAGACGCTATGCCGTTTTTAAGGGGGGGGTGTGTTTTTTGGGTAAGTTGTTAAAAAATTTAGGAAACTGTGTTTCTGTGGGTCTGGGGGGTCGTGGAAGGGTTGTCTGTAGACGGGCTGCTTTGGGGGTATTTTTTGTTTGAAACTGGGGTGTTATTGAACCGTGGGTGTTGTGTCCTACAGTGGGGGGGGACGAGATAACCTTTCTTTTGGAAAAAAGCGATCCAACGGTGTGTCAAACGAATCTGTTTGCTAAGGGGGAAAGGGGTTTGTTTAATTAATGATTGTGTAAAAAAGGGGTTGGAGATGAGGTGCTACTGAAAGCAGATGAAGGTTTTATGTTTTGTAAAAGGTGAAAAGAGATAAAATCGAGGAAAAGAGCAAGAGTTTGTTTTATTGTGTTAATTTTTGGAAAAAGATTTGTTGGGGGTAATTCAATGTAATGAAATTTTTGAATATATCGGGTTTTTTAAATACTCGTGGGAGTTAGGCAGTTAAAAAAGGGGCCCTAGCCCTGGGAGTACGGGGCTTGGTTTTTAGTGACAGGAGGATTATTACCAGAAGTAGGGATTTTTTTAGCCAAAAGTGTTTTGGGTTAAAAAAGGAAAAATTGTTTTTCCTATATGATTTCAATTTAAAAGGGAAAAGTGCCCGTGGTTAAACTCTCTTCTCGGCCCGTGTGTGTAATTTCTGTGATGTGGGCATGTTGAAAAAGCTAGCTTGTGAAATTGAGTCGGGGGAATGGGGCAAAAAGCACGTGTGGGCGGGGATAAAGGGGGCGCATGCGATGCCCCCAACGGGGTACGCCTGCCATGCGAGGAATGTACATGGCACATGAGTATGAGCTCAAGGTCCGCGCTCTTGGCCCAGATATTGCGGGGACTTTCATCATTAATTTAAATCCCGCATGAGAAGGAAACTATAAAATTGATTGGCTTTGACAGAATTTACAGGTTTTTTCATGGACACCGAGATTTTGGGGAAAACTGAGGGCGGGGATTGTGATTTTAAAAAAGGGGGAGGCCCCTCCACATCGCCTTATAGAGTAAGTGCAGGGGAGGACGGGCCTCCGGGGGACATTTAGAGCATGTTGAGGTAGGGGGGATTAAAAAACCCCCGAATTTTGGGGGGCCAGCCCCCATTTGCTTGGTGAAGAAAAAAGGGGACAAACCAAAAAACGTTTGGGGAGTGGGCTTTAGACGATAAAAAAAATTTTTAAAAAGATAAGTTACCAGTGCAAATGCAGATGATTTTTTTTGGCTGTCTGGGGGGTTTCTGTGTTTGCCCTTGATTTCCCGAGTGGTTTTTGGGAAATTTTGGGCGACCCCTGGGGTAAGGAATATTATCATTTGCACATGGATGGGGTTGTTTTTGTATGGAAAGATTACCGTTTTGGGTTTCACAAATCCCTCTTTTAGGGTGCGATGATAAAAAATGTGTCTGAAATACATTTATTTTCTAGTTTTTTTAGATGAAACATGGGCCAGGTGTGTGTTTTTTACGTCATTGGAATAAAATTTCTAAGGGCCTTTAAAGATTTAGAACGGTTTTTATGACTTTTAATCCAAAAAAATGTTTTTTTTTTGGTTATTTTCAAGTCAAGATACTTGTTATGGGTTGCGCAGAGGGGGTGATCCAAACCGGGCATGTGGAGGGGATTAAATTTTTCCCTGCCTACCAAACTGGCAAATAAGGGCGTTTGTAGTGGGGTCGTTCTATCGTAAATATTTGGGAAATTTTTCAGCATAGTCACCCCTTTCGATTTTGACTAAAAAAAAGTAAGTTTTTTGGGGGTGGGGGCAAGAGAGGGGTTTTAAAATTTGCAAGAAAAAAATGATACTGCCCAGGTTTGAGGCAAATTTTACTGAACGCCTACGCAATTAGTTTCGGCTTTAATTCAGGGGTTTGGGGGCTTTATTTTTCAGGGGTTTGCGATGGGGGCATCCCATTGCTTTGCTTCTCGCGATTTCAAAAAACGGAGGGAATTATGGGTGCCCAATTGGAGTGTTTAGCGGGAGTCTGGGCTAAAATATTTTTGGCCCTTCCCGTGGGGTAGACGGTTTCAGGTGGTTACCGATCACTGTGCATTATGCTTCCTTCATAAATCTGATGCCAAGGGGGGCGTTTGACAAGGTGGAGTTTGTTTTTAATGGACTATGACATGGAGGTGGTCTATAAAAGTGGGATGAAGCATTTGGATGCTGATTGTTTATCAAGACTGGTTTCTCAGGATGGGCCCGAGCCCGATGATGTTGATGATGATATGGGCATAATGACAGCGCCAGTGATAGAGGAGGATTTGGCTCAGGCACAGGCGGGGGATGTGAAACTTGCGGAATTGTTGGGAGCGATGAAGGACCCGACTACAGCTACTGCTCAGGTGGTAAGGCGAACTAGAAGTTATGTAGTGGAGAATAATGTGCTGTATAAAAAGAATTTTAGTCCTGGTGGTTCTAATAAACTGTTAGTGATTCCTGACAGTTTAAAGGTTGAGATAATGTATGATTGTCATGATAGTCCCAGTGGGGGAGGGCATCTTGGTTACCACAAGACAGTTGGTAAGGTGAGGTCTCGATTCTATTGGGATGACATGTTAAAGGAGATTGCTGCCTATATTAGAAGCTGTCCTGACTGTCAGGCCAAGAAAATTCCAAAACTTAAACCAGCGGGCTTGTTGCAATCTATTCCAGTGGGTTTACCATTCGACTTGTTAGGGGTGGATTTGCTCGGACCGTTCCCAATTTCCAGGGGTAATAATCGTTTTATTATTACAGCTACTGATTATGCCACTAAGGGCCGGTATTACAATCAACAAATAAGAAAGTTATTTGTAACAAATAAGCTAACTGTAGCAAATAGCGTTATTTCGGTCTTACAATCGACAAATAGCACTATTCTTAAGAATAGGAGCGGCTTATTTGTCGGATTCTTATTGGGAGGTTCAACTGGCCGATAGCGCTCTATTCGATGAATAAGGGTGTAAAAAAATTCATAAAAACTGATTAAAAAATAAAAATAAGATAAAATAAATAAACGAAATGATTTTAACAACCATTTTAATTGATTATCTATCACAATAATTGAAAAATAAATAAATAATGAACAATTATTTTTTGTTATTATTATTTTTTCAAATTCATTTTTATTGGGCCAATTGTTCATCTTATATTCAGCATAATAATCGGTTTTGGTTTATTTGGATTAAGGAAGCGCCAACCGTTTGGTCCTCATAATGCACCAACTCACCCTAGGGGATACGGGGAGGAGGGCCCCATGCTGGTCAGAACCAGCCACGGTTAAGGGGATGAAGGGGGATTCTGACGTCGCGGTCGTCATCGTCATTGTCATCGTCGTCGGGGAGATCGTCAAGGAAGGGGAGGTGTCCCCGACGACGATTGCCAGAGCTCGCCTCTAGAATTCAGGGAGTGATATACTGACTGCCCTCTTACTTGCTGATGTTTGCGAGGTAGACTCTTTCTCTTGAATCGCATTGTACGATTTGCAGAGCCATGCTCTGGGCCAATTCTACCCCGGGCCCATAGACGGTCATTAATTAATTAATAATTCGTTCTTTTTGTCAGCATACATTGTTGAATTGATTTTACTGTGCATATTTTACTCGTACATAGATTATAGAGTAAGCTTCGTGGATTTATTTTAAATAAAGTCTTATCACACCAAAGCCAAATATTTTGGAATGTGCTAGATGTAAAAAAATTACTAAATATTTAATTTCAATAGTAATAAGAACCAACGCCCGTGGTAAACATATTATGTAATCAACGATCTGTAAATATGAGCTTCAATTTGAGGGTCGCGTTGGGTGTAGACTTGCAGACGTAAAGAGCAAAATGTTGAGTCTTTTTTTGAGTAAATTACAAGGAAAAGTTATAAAAATTGACATTCGTCATTGAAAATAAGTGAACACAATAATGATGGGATGAGTTAAAAAAAGTAAAAAAGTTTTTCCCAGACGGAATCGAACCGTCGACCTCTCGCGTGCAAAACTTGCGCGCTAACCACTCGGCTAGCAGCGTCTGCGGTGGGCGGTCGGTCTAGAGCCGATACTGATCCAGCCCGGTAGATATGCACGCTGACTAGAGTCGAGTGTAAAAGCTTCACGATAACAATTAGGACACTTTCAATGCTTTATAAACCTTCTGCCAATATTTCTTGAATGTAATTCACAGCTGTATGCAGCATATGTTTGCAATTCCTGCTTATTTTGGTATCAAAACACTTTCGAGGTGGCAGTTCTCACGACGCGTGGACTATCCACTCGATCAAAATGTTCCAAATAGCTATTGGGAGGATTAACTTCCTTTGTAATACGCGTACTAGGTAGTTATTGGACGGATAACTTATCCGACAGATAACTATTTGCTACAGTTAACGTTTATTATTTGTTGATTGTAATACCGGCCCTAAGTGGGCGATGGCAAGGCCTCTTCCTAATGCTACGGCGGCAGTGGTGGCTCAGTTTCTTGTGGATGACGTCATCGCTATTCATGGTGCATTTCGTTGTTTGTTGAGTGATAGGGGTAGCCAATTTCGTAGTCAGTTAGTAACTGAAGTATTACGGGGGTTGGGGGTGCGAACAGTGTATGCGAGTTCGTATATGCCACAGACGAACGGGATGTGTGAAAAATTTAATCATACTTTGGGCACAATGCTATCTTTTTATGTCAATACAAAGCACACAGATTGGGATAATTATGTTTCTTTATGCACATTTGCGTATAATGTAAGCATTCAAGCGACAACTAAGCTTACGCCGTTTGAGTTAGTATATGGTAGAACGCCTACTCTTCCGGTGGATGCTGGATTGGATCCGGACTTGCAGATCGGTGAAGAGGCCTCAGTCAGGATTGCTAGAGTGCGGGAGACAAGGGAGAAAGTTTTGGAGGTTATCAAGAAGGAGCAGGCTCGACAGAAAACAAATTATGATAAGGGACGTAGGCATGTGGAGTTTGAAGTAGGAGATTACGTGAAGGTGTTTTTTCCTAACAGACGAGTAGGGTTGTGTCAGAAGTTTCTTTGTAATTATAGGGGTCCTTTTAAGATTTTGGACAAGGTTTCTGACTTGAATTACAAGCTTAAAATGAAGTTGAATGGTAAATGGGTTCAGGATATTGTTCATGTGTCAAGGATGAAACCATGGCATGACCCAAATGGGTGGTGTCTTCCAAGGGAAGGTTAAGGGATAGATTGTATTTGTATTGTCATTGTGGAACATGTGAAATGGTGAATTTGAGGTACAAGATAGTGTTGGATATGTTTTTTTTAGAAAATTAATGTAAAATGTGTATATATATATAAAAAAAGAAAGTTTTAATGTAGTATAAAGTATGTTTTTTTTTTATTTAGAAAAAGTATGAGTATAATGTTAGATTATTGTATATAAAGATCTTAGTATATACAGGACGATTAGATGTACAAATGGATTTGTGTTTGTTGTGCAGTCGGAATTTTGATCTAGGATTTAAAGAGATAAAAAAAAAAAAAGAAGTTTGTGAAGTTCGACTTTGTTCAATTGATAGTGAAATAAAAATTGGTGAGAATAAGGAGGAATCATAAATTTAAATTTATTGAATTAACAGTGTACTTATTTTTGAAATGGTGTAGGTAGCTAAGTTTTTTTTCTTCTTCTTCTTGTGGAACAGGGTAAATGGAGTGATATATAGCATCATTCATTTAGAATCAGTAATGATTAGCTTCTCTGGAGGTTGTTATATTTTATTTGTTTTGTATATTTTATAATATGAGTATAAGGTAAATAACTTATTTACTTTTTATTTTATTTCATTTTGATGAATTAGTGGTTATTTGGCTGACGTATTTTCATTGGGAAATAAAAGAGAGGAAAGAAGAGTTGTTGTTCAATTAGCAGTTGAAATTGAGGAATTAAGATATAAATAATTTTTGGTTTTAGAGCGATATATAGTTGTTATTCTTCCCGTTAATTGACATTGTGCAGTCCTAGACAGTGAGCGGTTTCTAGTGGGGCGAGTGACGTAGTGTACGTGTGTCCGAGCGGAGAGCGTGACTATACATACATCTTGTCTAGGCAACGCGCGCTGGCGTACTGAAGACTGCACTGCAGTGAGCTCTGAGCTCCGTGTGTCTTTAGATGCTGCGAGAATAGAGCGTTGTGATTGGTCGGGACGAGAGGAGTGGTAGTGCTTTTGCCTGGCAATCTCGTGACGTGCAGCGCCGAGGCGGAGTAGTTTCGCCTGGTGTATGGAAGCTGGGCGCGATGATAAAATGTATTGTTCTACTAGTGAAAATGTTTGATGGCGTATTCTAGGGTGGTTTCCAGACTGAAGTAGGGGGATAGTAATATTCCCTGAATGCAATTGGATGCCAGTTTTGCCAACCTGGGGTGCGTGGTCGGCATTATGCTTTGTTAGAAAACGCTCTCGTTCTGTATAGTTAGTTGTGTTTTTTTTATTATCACGATGTATATTGTTAGGTGTGAGTTGGATTGGTGGTGCAAGTGCACAGAAGAGGGTTGTATATTGTAGGCATGGGGTTGTTTTGAAATCTGTTAGTTAGTAATGACAGTCTGAGATAATTGTTGTATGTGATGTGCATAGGAAGTTAGTTTATGATTTATTGTATTTATTGTATATAGGAAGTTAGGGGTGAGTCTTACGGTTGAAGCGCCCTTTCAATGTAAAAAAGATCGATAGTTGTGTATATTCTAGTTTATTGTATTGCATATTTTGATGTTGTAATTTTATTCGGAACGTTTCTGTAGAGTTGATGGTAGGCATATGTCAATAGTTCTGTGTTTTGCATTTCACACTGTTGTGAAATGAGTTGATTTTGTTCATTCAAAAAGAATTGACAAATACTGTCAGTTTATTTTTGTTTAATGCTGTGGTGTGCAGTATTGTATATTCACGTGTGTTTCTTTATTGGAATGTTTCTGTTGGTTGAGTAATATCTTTCATTGGGATTGAGTTTTCGATGCAGTGAGGATAATCGCGAGGGAGTTCCTCGGATTTTTATGAGAATTCTACGGGAATTAATGAGTTTTTTGGGGAATGAATAGTAGTTGGTTATTTCTGATCAGATGGCGGGTATTTTCCTGCAGGATTTATGATTAGAAGTTGTGGTTTTATGGACCTAAAGCAGGAAGCATTTGGGTGTCGCCAGGTTTTAACTGCTTTGATGGTGAACGATATGTTCTCATCTGTGTTTTGAATATAATGGGGCCTCTGTGGGAGGATGAGCGCTGAGTGGCGTCTGATGGTGAACGATGTGTTCGCATCTGTATTTTGGGTTTTTATTTGGTCTCTCAGGGAGAAATGAGCGTTGTTCGCGCCTAGATGACGGGGGCATTAGTGGATCTGAGTATTTCGGACACTTAGTGAGGATGGCTGAGGACTGGGTCATGGCCAGTTGGCGAGTGTGTTGCTCGTATTGTCGTTGTTGTGTTCTGTTTCATTTTTGAAAATGACATGTGCAGTCGGGGGGGGTCGCCTGCTCGTGATGATTCTGTTTTTTTAGTGTGAGGACTGATATTTTGAAAGCTGTTTTGACGTCATTGAAGCGGTCGTTGACATGTAGGTATGGTACGTGACATTCTGGGGTTCCGGGACTCTAGTGTTACGTGGAGGGTGGCTGAGCGTGGGAACTTTGTTGTTGTTGTAAGGGTGTCCAGTATGGTAGAATTACGGCTATAGATTAAGTTAGGTTTATTGGTCATTTATATTATAGTTAGCCTTCAGTTTGGTGCAATTGCCAGTGAGAATTAGGTTTATTTTTGTGCTGTTTTGGTACAATTAGAATAAGTTAGGTTATTGACAGAATTGGACATTCTTATTAGTGACCTGCTTGGGAGGGTCATTAGGCAAGTTGGAAGAGGTGTGGATATTGGAGTTAGCAATATGTCTATGATGCAGCTGAGGTGTCGTTTTGATAGGTGTTTTGTATTGCAGGCTGAATTATGTAGATTGGGAATCTTCAGTCAGGCTGGCTTGGCCAGGGATTTAAAATGTGTTCATTTGGAACACAGGTATAAGATAGAATCGCATGGGAAGATGAATAGAGGTTTTCACGTGTTTTTTTTTTTTACTATAGGCAAGCGTACATGGTAAATTAAATATTTAGTTTATATTTGTAATTGTAATTTCTTAAATTGCTGGAGTAATTTTGTTGGATTGTATAATTTTAAATTGCTTTGCTAAGTATGAGTTTCTGAAGTAAATGTGTTTTGTTTGAATTCTTTGTTTTGACTGGATGTTTAATTTGGTAGCTATACCTAATTGTTTTATTATGTAAATTTTGTCATTTCTGATGTATTGTTTGATATGCTTGTTTGCATTAATTTTGTATTATGTAAGGTTGCAATATTGCATTTTTGAATTTTTGTGATTACCATGCACGTTATGTCATATTTGTTATTAGGTAATTAGAATAAGCAGTTTTAGTATTTTGTTTTGTGACCTTGGATGAGGAGAAAGGAAACTGCTGTGATTTGTTTATGTTGCAGTTATTGATTCAGTCATTGGATGGATATTGGAAATCTGGATAACAAGGATGCAGTGACTGTCTGCAGATCGAGCCGCCGGTGAAGGGCGAGTTCACATGTACAATCGGGGATCACTGAAGATGGATTTTATATTTATTGAAATTGAACAGGAGTTTCACATAATTTATTTAGGGCAAATTGTGACAGTGATTCTTAACGAAATAAGAGGAAATATTGTTTTGATTGTTTGTTTTTTTATACAAGTGTGTAATTGTAAAATTTATGTTTGAATTTGAAACTTGTGTTTTAGACTGTAATTGAGATTTCAAGTATGATTGTTATTAATTATTATTTATGATTTTGTGGAATTTGTTTAGGATGAGTCACTGTTTTCGAGTCATGTTTTAGGCATTAGATCCTGTTTGTAAGTCTGACTTAAGGTTGTGCATTGTGTCTGGTGGGTCGTGAGTTTGTATTTATTTTTATTGATTTTTATGGGTTAATTATCTCTGGTATGGAAGGAAAGTGTCTGGTCAACTGGAACGAGGGGTCGCAAGGAAGAGGATGCATCAGGAATTGGAAGTTACTAAGGAGGAATGTCTGCAGTCAGAAAACTTCAAGAATTCAAGGGATGAGGACTTCAAGCTAGGATATTGAAATTTGAAAAATAAGATAAGGTGATATGAGGGAGTGATATGAAGAAACCTAGAAGTATGCAAAATCAGAGACGATTTTTTTCCCCGCCGTCCGAGATGTAATGTATATGTATATATTGGGTATATATTCATATTCATTTTGGGTTTGGAAGTGCTAGTAATGCTGTAAGACTGCATGCATGTCGTAATAACTGTCAACAATGGTTGTTATTGAGAAGTTACTAGGAATGTGACGTTATTTGAAACATTCTACAAGAGGTAAACAAGTTGTGTTGCTGTTTCAATGTTTGTTTAAATCATGGAAA
The DNA here is from genome assembly GCA_024449915.1 of Sweltsa coloradensis. Taxonomy (NCBI): domain Eukaryota; kingdom Metazoa; phylum Arthropoda; class Insecta; order Plecoptera; family Chloroperlidae; genus Sweltsa; species Sweltsa coloradensis. The sequence continues at coordinate 20,756 of JAMZAV010010645.1, forward strand.
TGCAGACGTGTTAATAATATGATTGCTGACAAGTACTAAATGGATGAAGGGGAGAAGACCCTTTCTCTAGGGCCAAGAGACAACAGAGGGGGCCAGGGAAGACTTTTAATTGGTTTTCGGATAAGGAGAGTTGAGTGGGGGTCGGATAGCCAATGCTGATGATGGGTCTTGAGCCTAAGTGGTAGGGGAGAGATACCAAAATCAGGGGAAGAGGCTTGATAATGACCGAGAGGTGGGCTAAACGGGGAGAAGGACTTTGGAACCGCAAGAAAGAAGAAGTAAGAAGAGTGAAGGAAGGAACCGTGAAGACACCAAGGGGACGTGGGTTCGAACCAACAGACACTGGACTTCCATACCGGACTGAGGTTCATTGGTGAGCAACGATTGTTAATTAATTGTCTATGTTAAGGGAGTTGCAGTGGGAGTTGAGCCCATGATCACTAGGGAGAATGCACAAGCTTGGTCAAGGACAAGATTAGGTTTATAAGAAAATATAGTGATCCCCAAACTGAGAATCATAGTTTTTATTTAGTTATATTCATGAATGCTTCCCAATACAAATTCCACGGAACACGTACGATCCTGGTCATGGAGACCCTGTAGGGAGAGATGAATTGAGAAGCTACGCCCCAAGCTAGCTTGTTAGACACCTTTTAAACTACAATTCGAGCTACAGGGCTTATCCATTACAATAGCTAGGTCAATGCCCACTGCACAAATAAACAACTGTGATAAGCATTTCACTGCAGATACTAAACGATGGACCTCTGTCACAGAAATCTCGAGTGAAATGAGCAGAAATTGGGAGTTGAGAAACAAATTGGGCCTAGGCCCAGCTCATCAAGCTCAAGCATGAACATTAAAATCAGGGCAGATATGTCATGGCCCTATTTATCTTCCCTCATTACAAAAGAGCTAAAGTCAAACATCGGCCCAAAAACTGATTACAAAGTTGATTCTATAATTAAGCCTGGAGCTGGGGCAAAAACAGTGACCGAGGGGACTCTTGAATAACCTTCAAACACTTAACGGAACTGATACGCTAATAATAATAGCAGGAACTAATGACATTGGTATAAACAAAATAACATACGTGACGCTCTCATTAAATTACGTCATAGTCAATACAGCTGCTTGCCTAAAGTAATAGTATCCATACGGTGACCTCCAGTACAATACGTTCACTAAAGGGGAAAC
>JAMZAV010010646.1:0-22985 GCA_024449915.1 Sweltsa coloradensis
CTATTGTGCACGGGTGAGCGTCCAGAAAACATATAATACTTGGTAAACAAAGATTGCTAAGTTATTATCCTTCTTTGCGTCTGTTTTGCTCACGTAGCCCTGAAGGATACAACGCTTGTCTAATTTATGTGAATAAGTCATTTTAAATATTGATCCACAATTGAATTGAAAATATGCGCATAATATCTTCAAATAATCATTCGCTATTTTCATTACATTTATTTTATTTTCATGATATTTACCATACACTGTAATTTCCCGATTTTTAATTTCGTAAACACTTCCGTAGGTGGAACTGTTAATATTTAGTACAATTCAGAAATCAACAAATCTGCGTAAAGTAATGACATTACCCTATAAAGAATACTAAAAGGCAACCTGACATAGCAGCATGGCTAGATACTCACAATCCAGACATTATGACCATTTGTGAAACCTGGTTGAATGATAGTGTGGGTAACGGTGAAATTCTCCCAAATGGTTATATAATATGCAGGAAAGACAGGGTTGTTGGGGGTGGAGGAGGTGTTTTGGTGGCAGCTCGGCCGGAGTTGAAGCCAACTCGCATGTCTTGTTTTGAAACAACGGCTGAAGTAGTCTGGGTTCAAGTTACAATCGATAATTTTAACGTCTTAATAGGATCAGCATACAGACCGCCAAAAGCATCCCAACATGTTAATGAAGAACAATTAACGTCTTTGAAACTAGTTCAAGACCACCAACAGAAATACTCTGAAATTCTACTATTAGGAGACTTCACCATCGCTGTTAAATGGAATTGTACTGTTCCAACAGCTGAAAATAATCTTGCAGAATCATTTCTATCTTCTTTTTATGACCTATTTCTTCAACAGTTTGTGACAGAACCAACCCGTGTAACAGTGTCAAAAGAGTCAATTATTGACCTCGTTTTGTGTAATAATCATAATTAAATAATAATTGACAATGTACAGACAATCCCTGGAATGAGTGATCATCTGGCAGTAAAAGTTGAACTGTCGCACAAAAAAGTCATTACCAAAATGTTATCTAAGAAGAGCTTTAATTACAAAGGAGCAAATTGGGACCTTCTTAACGAACTTACTTTAACAATGATAAAAAAACTTCTTGGCAGGAATGGAAGAGAGTCTTCTGGGATTGTGTAAATGATACTATACCCACTTGTACATTCAATGGAAGTGTATTAGCAAGAGTATTGTTAGAAACTTGAAAACTCGGGATAAATTGCATAAAACATGGAAGAAAAGTGGTAATGATCAAGACTGGCACAACTATACCACACACCAGAACAAAGTTAAGACTGAAATACGCAATGCCCACAATAAATACATTTGGAATTTATCCACATCTAATTCTAAACAATTATGGAAATATATACATTCTAAAAATGGATCTTCAGCTCCTCTCCATTTTAAAGTCCATGGCGTGCTTGAATCGAACCCTAAAAAGTTATCTGAAGCATTTAATAATAATTTCAAATTAAATTTTACTCCCGCTTCTGATGGTGCAACTGAATCACCAGATATTTACCAAAATACTGTGCCGCTAGAAACACCACGAATCATACACAGTACAGTGAGAAGGCACTTAAAATGCCTTAGAGTTGATTCAGCTACAGGCCCAGATGGTATTCCTCCAATGATACTTAGAATGTGTGCGGCATCTGTGTCACCATCTTTATGCAATATATTTAACCTTTCTCTTTACTTGGGGAAAGTCCCTTCAGACTGGCGTGTAGCAAATGTAATACCGATTTTTAAAACTGGCAAGAAAGAAGACATTATAAACTACAGGCCGATATCATTAACATCAGTTGTTTGTAAAACTTTGGAACGTATCATTTCTCGAGAAGTTTTAAAACACATCACAAGTGCTAAAATCCTTAATGAAAAACCAGCATGGATTTGTTCCAGGTCGGTCTTGCTCAACTCTTCTTACCAAGGTTATTGATAACTGGCAGTATGCTCTTGAAGATCCAAAGTGCAAGCAAGTAGATGCAGTGATGCTAGATTGGTCAAAAGCTTTTGACCAGATTCCGCATAATATTCTACTTAAAAAATTGTATTACTATGGCATACGTGGTTCATTGATTGATTGATTGATTGTTATTTATTGAACATAGATCCAAAAGATACATTGGCTAACAGCCATATCAGGATATTGTACATAGTCAGAAATATAAAATCATTGGTAATTCGTCAATTCCATACAATTGAATTATATGATACAATCAAATTATAAGTGTTCAAAAGCAATACATTTAAGTTAAAACACAGAAATCGTCGATGGAATAAAAGACCTTGTCAAGCAGAAAGGTTTTCAGTTCCCTCTTGAAGCGGTCACTGTTACTAATAGATCTCAGTTCTTGAGGCAGCTTGTTGTAAATCCGCTTTCCACAGTTTCTGGGGCTCCTCAGTCCAGCTGTAGTAGTCCGGGTTGCGTCAATGTGCAGATCGTTCTTATGTCGTGTGGCGTATAGATGGAAGTAAGAGTTTTTTAGGAATTTACAAGTACTCCTCGAGCTCAAGAGTTTTCTCTCCGAGACTTCGGATGTTTTGGTGGAACAGACGAAGCAGATGATGCCGATTTGCTGGCCGTAAGCATGTCAAGATATTATCTGGGACTGCGTACGGCTCTGGAAAAACCTTCGCACGGCTGTGCCTGTAGGCCAGAAGTCAGAGGTTAGGAGGTCTGTTAGATGGCTAGGTTCCACTCCTACTTTAAAGGAAGCATAGTTGCCTCTAGCATTAAGCTTTTCGCAAATTACATATTGTCCAGGAATCTTTTTGCCCAGGAAGGCTTTAAGAGACTCACACGTTGTGTCTACTGCTAGACTCCAGACGTGTACCCATTTAGTTCTATCGGGAGTGGGAGCTACTCTAAGGCCAGCATCATCGCTATTCTCCGATGCCGAGCCTAGGATCAGATCGTTAGACCTACGCTTGTACACGCCATGGGGTGGTCTAGGGACATCCGACCGTGCATTTCCTTTACTCACTGTGCGTGAATTTCCCGATGAATCATTTCTACTGCGGCTGACTGGTATTGACGAAGGGCTTACCTTGCCGCTCTCATTGGTAGTAGGCCTAGGGTGTTGTACCTGTTTTTCTTGCAAGCCCAGGTCTAGTCTTGCGGCGTTATCTTCATTTTGTTGTTCAGACCGGCCCCTATCATTGACGGATGCATCGGATTTCTGATTAGGAACGGGCCTAGACTTACCACGGTTAGGTGAATTAGGCCTGCTTACGTCATCTGGCCACCCACTGCTTGACCTGGACCCCAGACCGGACGAGGTTCTAGTCTCGGAACAACCTCCATAGAGATCCCTATTTTCCACTGCATACAATCTGTCCATCACCTCTGTCAATTGGTCTTTCAGGGTATTCATATCGACTTGTAGTAGCTGGCGATTTTCCGCCATTACATTCTTGGTTGGAACATTTCCTTAAATGTAGAACACAAAAAGTAACCTTCCAAGGAGCGGAATCATCCTCAGTAACTGTGACTTCCGGAGTACCTCAAGGTTCTGTGTTGGGCCCGTTGCTTTTTGACATATTTATGATGGATTTACCCCAAAGCGTTTCCTCAGAAATAAGCCAATTTGCTGATGACTGCACGATCTATAGGAAAATATTTACGAAAGATGACACTGATGCACTCCAGACCGATTTGGACAATATAAACACTTGGTCTGTTGAAAATGGAATGAAGCTGAACCCTTTAAAGAGTGTATTCATCAGATTCTCTAGATCTAAAAACCCATTGCGTTGCAGTTACCAAAATAAACGGTTTGCCAATACTGGAAAAGAATGGTGTCAAGTTATTGGGTATCACAATAACTAGTGATCTAAAATGGAATACGCATACTGAAATAGTAAGAGCTAAAGCCTCCAGACAACTCTATTTTATAGCAAGAAACCTTCATCATGCTCACGTCAGTATTAAACGGGCTGTATACTTAGCATTAGTGAGACCTCATCTCCTTTACGCCTGTCCAGCATGGGATCCCACATCAGATTATAACAAAACAAAATTGGAGCGTGTACAAAGTCGAGCAACGCGCATTATAGCTGCAAGGACAAAATTTCAAAGTGACAGTGCTACTGCAAGACGTACATCTTTAGACATTCCATTGCTAGAAAGTTACAGGAAAAAAGTAGAACTGCAATTTCTATGGGGAATGTTACACGGTACTATTGATCTGGACCCATACGCAAGATTGCAGGTCTGTAGTCGAGGAGCAGAACTTGGTAGAGGATTTATTCTCAAGCCTCCATTTGCAAGAACAACAGCTTACCAAAATGGCTTCTACTACAGGACTTGTAATGAATGGAATGCTCTTCCTTTGGAGTTAAATGAGATTCGCTCATTAGACTCTTTTAAATCTGCCCTAAGCACACATGTTTTTGCATTACAAAGTTAATTCTGCATTTTCGTTTTACTGATTCATTTTTATAGTAATTCATTGAAGTGTATATTTATTTACTTATTTTCTATATTTTATAGGTTACTAATGATTGTAATAATGTTGTTATCTTTTATTATATTTATTGTTATAAGGTTGGCAGTCACCAAGTGTGTTTGGAGCTCTGCTCTTTTCTGCCATCCTCGTGATACATTTAAACAATGAATGTGTTGCGGAACAAAAAATAAATAAATAATAAATAAAAAAATATAATAATGTTTGTTTGGTCAATTCAACAGCAACAGTTTTTCGATGCTTTATTGTTCCCTCCATTCAGTTCTATAATGTAACAACAACTTCAGAAGTTAAATAGTTACCGTCTCGGTGGTCTAGTTGGCTAAGGCGCCTACCTGGAATGTGGGAGACTCGAGTTCGAACCCCGATCGGGATGTATTTTTTAGTTTCTATATTGTATTACATATTACTTACTCTATAATATTATAGAATATAAGATACATTTTGTTAGCATTCTTCACTTTTAAGCCATGTGTGATACCCAAAAGCGTATTTATTATTCCCGAAAATATCCCCCCCTTTCCTGCCGCCCACTAATCAGGCACACGGACTTAAATTACATTTCAGCAAAAGTTGGCAACCCTGGATAACAATGCGAACACGGTTATTGATCAATTTCTTGTTACAGTATTTCTTGTGATACATTTATTTATTTGAAATTACAACATTTACATACAACAGTTTTGTATTGTTATAAGGACTTACATTATTGTATGTGAATTTGTTCATAATTAAAGCAATCCAATTTACAATGAGAAGCAAATAATAACACATTAAACTTATTGTGCGCTTTAATAACATGCCCGATACTCATCGCTTCCAAAGTCAGGAGAAATAAATAATACTAGGAAGCTTCGCAAACGCTTTTATAAAAGTCGCGTTGATGGATGAGCTTTTTTAAGTTTTTATTTTGCGCGGGATATCTTTACTTTTGCAAGTGCTTTGTTTTGCTGCCTACGCATTGATTGTTGTCAAGTTTATTTTGTTACTTGTCAATTGTCAACCATAAAAAACTTATATTATAAAAGCTTTATTTCTATCGATTCTGGCTTTTTTAACTTTTTCTTTCAAAAGGTCACCATAACCTTAATGTCCATGTATAATATGAACGTTGTAGCCCCACCCGTTTGGTCAGAATTGGCCCAAATGGCACGAAAATATCGCACAAAAAATCGAAAAAAATCGTAAAAGTATACGATATTGATGAGAAATATCTCTTCGATTGTACCCAAAAACAATACAGAAGAACAAGAAACTGAACAAATAGAACTATAAAAATCCAAAATGTGTTATTTAATTATTAATTTTATTTAAAAATGTGATCTATATCAACGTTTCACAACAAGAACAAAGAAAGACATGATTATTTAACAGTTTAATTTTAACCTTTTGTTTTTGGTTATTTGTTTATTTGTTTTCCTGTACATGATTGTGTATTTTTGCAACTTGACATAGATGTATTTGTACCATTTGATGTAAAATATGTTATATGTTTCATAAATAAACAGATCTTAAAAAAAAAAAAAAAAAAAAAAAAAACACACACACACACACACACACACACACACACACACACACACACACACACACACACACACACACACACACACACACTGTTTCCTATATTATGTAAATACATTTTTTAATTAATTTAACTGCAATGTTTAGTATTTTTTTCTTCTAAAAGAGCAGTTTTAAGAGAGTTAAAAAAAAGAGAAGAGAGAAAAAAAGAGTTTTTTTAAAAGAGTTTTTTAGTATTTTATTGGCTGCTAGATACTAAAATTTAAGTGGGGCCATGCCCTTTCTAGCAACCTATAAGTATAACGCATCAATGTGTTAAAACAATACAATTTGGGAACAGTTGAGACGATATGGTCCTACCCTCTTATTTTTAATGTGTATTTTTAAGTGTCCTCCAGACACAAGTCTATTTCATAGGGTACTCTCAAGCTTGCACTTGAGAATTTTAAGTAATTTTAGTTACATAGTACAGAACTGCAGGCGAGGCTTGGACAGATTTATCTCAGTTTTCAAGTAAACTCAAAACCTAAAGGTCGCCAAAGGGCAGGCTAGGTCTGGAAGGACTGATGTCTTCCAAGCCAAGTTTCAGTTCTCACACCGTCTTAAGGGTGTTTTTTTATTTAGTTCCTTTCATAACGTGCAGGCTTGATCTGGACTTTGTCTATTTTTAAGATATAAAAAATATCAAGTGTCGATCCTTCTTCCACGGCGAGCTTTTAAAATGTTAAAATGTTTATTCTATATTTTCCTCAAATTGCCTATAAATTTCAATAAAAACAGATACAGATAACTATTTAAAGTCAGCTTGCGAGGGGAGCTCAAGGCCAAATTTGGGCGTTCCTAAAACACCCCTATATGATTCTAATTGGTTAATTTTGTGAATGACGTAATTTTTGTACAATACTCTGATTGGCTGTTATGCTAAGTCTTGGAAGAAGGATGATAGTCTTCGGACGAACGTTGGTCACTACTTCTGGGAGAGTGGTAGTGTGACATGGTCAAGTTTTGGGAGGACACGGTTGTGTTGTGTACTAGGGACATGACGGAGTTCTGTTGCAGTAATGTTTTACAAGTTTTAAAGTAACCTATATTGAAGTGAGTGGCGTGTGTTTAAGATAAAGGAGAGAGTGCGAAATTTATTAATATGCAGGGCAATTAAAATGTTTTCCGGCTTCATCGAACATCACATCACAATTATATAACGACGTCAATTCATTTCTCAATTCAAACATTCACAATCAACTCAGATCGTCGACTATCTGCAACTATATCCATTGAACAGTAACCAGCCTTCCACGAACAGCTTGCCCTCCACTGACACCAAAGTCCAGTAATAAGTGCCGAGCAGCCAATCTGAACGAGAGGAAGTCGTCAGTCCCGGTCTTCACGATACATACCGCTACCGGATCATCTACTTCACCCCCCACAACATCACCCCCCCCCCCATTACTTCAACTTCAAGAACTTCTAAACAGGTATCGTTATTTAAATTTCTTATATGGCCATATAGGGATTATATTTAACTGGTACCTGTCATATTCATTTATTGTATTTCTGTATTTTAATTGTCATTTTTGTTTGTTTGTTTAATTTCAATATAATCTCACTATTTTGTAAGTATCTTATCTTTTTAATCACCTAGTTCCCAGCTCTACAACAATCACCTAATTTTAATTAACCTAAGTACAACAATCATTTTATTTATTTAAATTCATCAATTTCAATCAACATCATATCGTGTACTCTCCGAGCCGACGTTGAGCTAGCCGAGGTAAGGAGGGTAAGTGAAATGTCACAAATGTCGCCCTTGCACGTGTGGCTAATTAATTAACATTAATTAAACGAAAGGGGTACGCTTCACCGCCCGAGAATTTTTCATTCAATTTAATTTTTTTTTCTCTTCTTCTGAATTGTTGTACTGTTTTTCTTTTGACATGTTGTAGAGTGTGAACTAAAATTGTAAGTGTCAGATCAATTCCATGTGTAATAAGTAATAGTTATTTAATATTTAATAAGAATAAAGTAAATCAGATAAAATGTCAACCGAATACAGCGAGTTAGTTAAGTTGATAAGGGAAATGAATAATGAATTGAAAAATGACTTGGAATGTAAAATGCAAGGTATAAGTAATGACTTAGAATGTCAAATGGTAAGCATGAATAAGGATTCGGAAGATAAAATGAAAAACATGATATGTGATTTGGAAGGTAAGATAAGGGGAGGGAAGGATGAGTTAAAGGAGGAGATCAAGGAAATGAGACGTGAAATAGTGGAACAGGTAAAGAGAGAGTTAAAAGAGGAAATGCAGAGTGATTTCGGTGCAGAAGTCAAACATGTAGCTAATAACTTCAACAAACAATTGGGGGAAATTTCAAAGGGAGTCGAAACCAGAGTTAATGAACTTCACACTAAAATTAACGATAATAACATAAAATCCAATACCATAATGAAGGAAATGCGGGACACCTGGGAAGTAATAAGGGAATTACAGGATAAGGATAAGGAGACACAGGATAGAATAAGCGAAATCAACATAAGGAAGGAAATAAACGAAGGGGTAGATAGGGCAAGGACAGAACTACGTGCATTAATCGGAGATGCAATGCTAGCAGGGGAAAATAATCGCGCGCTCTTGAAAAAAGAAATCCACTCAAAAATTGAAGGGTCCGACAGTAAAATCAATGATAATAACGTAAAATCCAATACCATAATAAAGGAAATGCAGGACGCATGGGAGGTAATAAAGAAGTTACAGGACAAGAATGTAGAAACACAGACAATAATAAGCAAGTTACAAGGCGTGGGTCATGGTTCAGGTTCAGTAATCAATGTAAGAGAGGAAATAAACGAAGGGGTAAACAGGGCAAGGACAGAACTGCGTGCATTAATCGGAGATGCAATGCTAGAAGGGGAAAATATGCGAGCTACCTTGAAAAAAGAAATAGAGGAAACTGAGGGTCGATTACGCGAACAGATAAATGCTACGCAAGTTCAATATCATTATCCACCTCAAACACAAGGGGTCACGCAAAACAATCGTTTGTCCGATTTGGAGATTTCAGACAAACTGGCGAGGGAAAACGTTTGTTTTACCGGGACCGAGGACGGGATGCACCCAATAAAATTTATTGAAGTGCTAGAAAATCGATTTAAAAACTACTCGGTAGACCAAGACAGGCAGCTGGCACTGATACTGCCATGCTTCAAAGGGCCAAGCTCAGCTCTGGCTACAGGAAAACAAATTCACTACATACAGTGAATGCAAAACTCAGTTCCTTAACTGTTTTTGGGGGCATAATGAACAGTCTAAACTACTGAAACAAATATTCAGCGGGGAATATCCGGGCCGCGACCTGTTGATGTCAGTATACTTTAAGCGAATGATAAGAAAGGCAGACTATCTTACAAGTAAGATACAAGATACCGTTCTCGTAAGGCAACTAATCAGCCATTTCCCAGAAAACGTCAGAATACATTTGCTTACACTTAAGGAAGATCCCAATGAAGTATCATCCCTACTAGAAAAGTTAGAAAGTGAAAACTTGAGCATACTTAAACCACCCCAACAACAGTTACAATATCAACCGACAACCAGTAGGGTCAATGACCGGTTCACCGGGAGCGCCTCGTACAATAACAACCGAGTGACCGACCAGGGAAATGGGAGCCCGCGCCCGAACCAGTGAGGGGGGTTGGGTTGACGTCTTGCTCCACACCCTCGCCTAACAATAACATTAAACAGATGGCATCAGTTTTCACTAAACCAAATGATTTTTTGTTACAAGAAGAGGATGTAGAATTAAGAAAAAGATACACTAGCCCAGTTTGCGAAGTACTTGTAGTAGTAGTAGTAGTAGTAGTAGTAGTAGTAGTAGTAGTAGTAGTAGTAGTAGTAGTAGTAGTAGTAGTAGTAGTAGTAGTAGTAGTAGTAGTAGTAGTATGATTTATTTATTTAGCTTTCGCTAGTTCGTTACATGTTACAATCATAACATACAATATAAAATACAAATACAAATAATATAACGTAATATACAATCATGCGCTTCACATAAGTAGAAAACAGAGTCTATACATAATACAAAATTAAACTATTTTGACAATTTCAGTCACATTCCTACATATGGAAATTCAGATTTAAAAAAATTAATACATTCAGTTTTATATATATTGAATCTACTTTCTTTGATACCGTTTGGTAGACTATTATATAATTTGATTCCATTAATAAAAATTGATTTTTGGTTAACAGTCATATTTTGTATGTTTAAATGAAATTGATTGGCCTGCCTAGTTTGATGATCATGAACTTCATTATTTTTGTTAATGAACTCATCAAAGTTGTCATTGAATTTTCCATCCACAACATTGCGGATGAAAATTAGTACCTTCAGGCCCAATCTTTGCTCAACCGTCATCCATTCAAGAACATCCAACATATCTCTAACATGTGTTCGTTTGTGAACCCTCAATATAATTCTCATTCCTTTATTTTCCAATATTTGTAACTTTCTTATGTTATCAGTACCAGATTTCCAGAGTAAAGAAGTGCAGTATTCAAAATGAGGTCTGATTATTGTTTTATATATCATCAATCTTGACCATTGACTTAAGTGTTTGCTAATTCTGTACATATAACCAATTTTCTTGCTAATCTTTTTTGATATATATTGAACATAATCATGAAAATTTAAAAGTTGGTCTATAATAACCCCCAAATACTTTACATTACTTTGAAAATCTAGTTCAGACCCTTCCAGTACAATTTTACAATTTGGATTAATGCGTAGTGTATTATTGATTTTAACTAATGAATTTGAAATAAGAATACATTGAGTTTTGGTTACATTAAGCTTCAACTTATTCCTCATAAACCAATCACATAATAATTTAAGATCCCTATTTATTATATCACACACTTCTTTCAAATCTTTACCTGCATACCAAATGAGTGTGTCATCTGCGAAAAGGTTTACAAATGTTTTCAAAAGAGATTCCGGCATGTCATTTATGTAAACAATAAACAACAGAGGTCCAAGAACAGACCCCTGGGAACCCCAATGTTAGTTTTAATTTGCTTAGATTTATTTCCTAGTATTCTTGTTTGTTGAGTTCTATTTTCAAGATAACTCATTATCCATTCAATCACTGTTCCATTTATTCCATATTTACTTAATTTAGTTATCAATATTTTCCTATCAATAGTTTCAAAAGCCCTTTTTAAATCTATCATAACAGCAACTATTATATTGTTTGTGGAAAAGAATATAAAATTAGCAGCCCTAATCGACTCGGGAAGTGAAGTTTCTTGTATTTCAGAGACCGTGTATAATCAAATAATAAATAAACACAATAACATAGTAACTCTTCCGGTAGTGGGCGTCACCATGCTCGGGGCCACGAGTAAAAGAAGTAAGCGGGTCAGCAAACAGGTGTTTCTTTCAATAAAAATAGGGGAAATAAATACCGACGTTGTGTGTCTCGTGGTGCCTGAGCTAGTGTGCGAGTTAATCCTAGGTGTTGATTGGCTGTATGGGAACGAAGTAAGGTCAGAACTTTTGAAAATGGACAAGAATATCAATGAAAGCGTTCCTTCTGAAAATATACGTACCATAACAATAGAATTAGATAAAGATGAACTAGAAGATGTATTCAATGTTTTCAATATCAATAAAACCGGGGGGTTAAACGAGAAACTGATAACGGAATGCGAAATCGATGAAATGATAGCACAGCAATCAGATTTAAACGATGACCAAGGAAGGCGATTAAAACATTTACTAATGAAATACCGACACATATTCTCTAATCGACCAGGTTTAATTAGAGGATATGAACATGACATTAAGGTAAGAGATCAAGCATATATGTTTGAAAAAAACTATCCAGTACCATTCGCACATAGGGACGCAGTAAATCAACAAATTCAACAAATGTTAGACTGGGGTATAATAGAAAGAGCAAGTAGTCCATACATTAATCCTTTAGTGGTTGTAGCTAAGAAAGATCATACTATAAGAGTGTGTATGGATGCGAGGGCACTTAACAAGAACTTAATTCCAGAGAGAGAAACGCCTAATACTCCGGAGGAAATATTACAGAGCCTTTCGGAGGTACGGTGGCTATCTAATATTGACATGGTTTCATCCTTTTGGCAGGTGGCTATTGCAAAGAACAGTCGTAAATACTTATCGTTTAAATATAATGGTGCAGTGTACTCATTTTGCGTACTTCCTTTTGGATTGTCAACTAGTGTATCTATATTCATTAGAGCCATGCATCATGTTCTAGGCGACGATATTGATGAATTCTGCAAAATATACGTCGACGATTTGTTAATTAATTCAAAAAATTTTGAGGAACACCTCAGGCATCTGGAGATAATATTTGAACGACTATCGCGCGCTCATATGACAGTAAACTTTTCTAAATCAAGGTTCACTCGAAGTAATATACCATTCCTAGGGCACGTCCTTACGCGGGAAGGTATATCCCCGGACCCACTCAAGCTAACACAAATTCAAGATTGGCCACCTCCACGTAATCCGAGACAATTAAAAGCTTTCCTCGGTCTGTGTAGCTATTTTCGACGTTTTAGTAACGTATATGCCCAAGCCACAGTTCAATTGCAAACACTTTTAAAGAAGGACAGTAGGTGGAAATGGGACAATGACATGGAACGTGCATTCCAAAACGTAAAAACACTTTTTATCAAAACAGTGCATCTCAAATTTCCTGATTACAATAGAACATTCTATATACAATGCGATGCTAGTGACAAAGGTTTGGGGGGACATTTATTTCAGGTAGATGATGAAGGAAACCAACAGGTAATTAGCATGGCGTCACGCCTCCTCAGGGGTAGCGAAATAGCATACACGGTATGTGAAAAAGAGTTACTCGCAGTAGTGTTTTCACTTATGAAGTTTAGAATATTCATACTCGGCGTAAGTGATCTGGTGATTCTAACAGACCACAAGGCGTTAACTTTTCTAATGCAATGTAGGCTTTTATCAGGCAGACTGACGAGATGGATTTTGTTTATTCAAGAGTTTCGGTTTAGAATACAACATTGTTCAGGGAAGGAAAACGTAATTGCGGATATTCTAAGTAGATTTCCTGCTACAAAAGAAGAAGACGTCGTTCAAGAGTCGGAATCAAATAGGGACGTTTTAATAGCGGCAAACGTGCTCAGGCCGATCGATAATGAGTTGCGAAGGAAATTAGTAAAGATAGCAGAATATCAGAGAAATGATCGGAGACTAGGAGATATCTGGCGAATGGTAGAAGCAAAAACGGGTGAAAAAATAGCAAAAAACTATTCATTGTTTAAAGGAAAGTTGTTTTTCAAACCAACGAAAGGTAATGATAATGGGTCATACAAACTGTGTATACCAACAGAGCTAATAGCGGACGTAATAATGAGTGTCCATAAGGAATTGGGGCATTTTGGGGCAAAAAAGTGTTTTGTTGTTCTGCGTGAGAACTTTTACTATAAGAATCTTTCGAGATTGGTGCGACAGGTGATAAGTGCGTGTGACCTTTGTCAGAGAACCAAGCAGCCAAACAAGGTTTCACATGGGACGTTTCAACCGATAATACCTGATAACTTAGGCCAATTAATTTCTACTGATATCTATGGACCGTTGCCGGTAGGCGCTCAAGGATTCAGATATGTATTGGTATTCATTGACGTGTTTTCAAAACTGGTAACCCTTTACCCGTTGGTAAGGCAGACAGCTACGGCGGTATCTAAGAAAACTAAACTATACATACAAACAGTTATGAAACCGGTAGCAATTTTATCGGATAATGGAACGCAGTTTAAATCTAGAGAATATCGAGACACATTGGAGGGACTAGGTGTAAAGCTATATATGTCATCAATCCGTCACCCCCAATCGAACCCAGTAGAACGTGTAATGAAAGAACTGGGAAGGCTTTTCCGGGCATATTGTTCTACGAACCATGCCGGATGGGTCAAGTACGTTGCACAATTAGAAGAGTGGCTAAACTCCACTTACCATGAGAGTACTGGGTTCTCGCCATATGAATTACATTTTAATCAAGAATTTCCAGAGAGAATAGCGAAAATGTTTAAATTTCCTAAGGCTGATGGGATAGAGTTGCCTCACAACGCCAAGATAGTGCTTGCCCAAGATCGTCTACGAACAAAGGGACAGAGAAGACGGGACAGGCATGAGGAGAAGTTCAAAGTGAAAACAGTTTTTCATGTTGGAGATAGAGTACTGCTAAGGTCATTACATATTTCGAGTTTGATAGCGAAGGAGAGTAAGAAAATGTTCCATATCTTTGAAGGACCATATGTTGTGTCAGCGATTGCTGGCGTTAACTCATATACATTATCAACACTTTTGGGGTCTGTTAAAGGCAATTTTAATGTAGTCGACCTTAAGAAGTATATATCTCGGTAGAAAGAGCGATGGCCGAGGGTAGGAAGCAACCGTGTGAAGGAATATAGAGGGGTGGCAGGATAAAACAAAGACCGAACGTAACAAATAATCGTATAGTAAACGAAATGTATTTACCTCTAACAATATAATAAATAAAAATGTAAAAATGTAAATAAAATGTGTGTAATTCGTAAAGTAGACAGTTTTTTTTTGTATGAACAGTTTTATGGTGTTGCTGCGAGTGGTAGTGTCTGAAAGAGGTCATGTAGCCTTCAGTTGACGCGAGAGTGAAAGAAAGAAAGATGGGAAGACAGACAGACACCACCAGACCACCACCACTACAGCAGTAAAAGTAACATCAAAAGAAACTATATTTCCAATGTATTTTTTATTTGTTTCATACAAAAGGTATGTTTGTTTGCGTAATGTGGAGGGGTAGAAAAATAGAACGAGGACCCCACATGACAGTGAACGAGTTTGATTAGTTACGTAAGATAGAAAATTGTAAGGATATTTTAGATTAGAGGTAAAAACTTGCGTAGTCATTTTTTGGGTGAACTGTTTTATTTTGTGTCAGCGGCGAAAGGTCGGTGTCTGGCGTAGGTCTAAATAGCTGTCCCCTAGAGACAAGGAGAGAGAATGATGTGGATAGTAAGATACCAGCTGTTAGAAGTAGTACCGTATACTTTTATGTAAGGGTCGTTTACGTTAAGGTAATTTGCTGTGACTGAGTAGGCGAAAAATAACTAAACTAGGAAAACGCTTAAGTCCCGCCGCGTTGTTGGATGAGCGTAATTGGTGCATTGAGCTGCCATGATTGTGTTATGAGGATTTTCTGTTGTTCTGTGACAAAATTATTACAAAGTCGAATAATTTTTTTTAAATTAAATTAAAAAAATACAAAATTAACATTATTTTTTAATTTTTTTAATTTTAAAAAAAGAAAAAAATCGTAAAGTTGCGATTTTCATAAGAAATAATTATTCGATTGCGCTCAAATTTTACAAAAATATATTAATTCATAAAATTAAGGTTCTGTGAAAATTCATTACAATAGGATAAGCATGTAGGTGTTATAAGTCAAAGACTTGTTTAAAAAAAGAAAAAAACTGTAAAATTTCGATTTTCATGAGAAATAATTTTTCGATTGCGCTCAAATTTCACACGAATATCTTAATTCATAAAATTAAGGTTCTGTGAAAAAACCATTACAATCGAATTAAGCATGTAGGTGTTATAAGTCGAAGAACTATTTTAAAAATCGAAAAAATTCGTAAAATGGCGATTTTCATGAGAAATAATTTTCCGATTGCGCTCAAAAACGTGGCAGTTCTAAGTTCAGAGATTTCGAAGGTCTCCATAAAATTTCATCGCAATTGGAGTATCGGTTTAGCCGGAATCGTGTTAACAAACACACAATAATACAAACAGAAAAAAAAAAGAAGAAAAAAAAAAAAAAAAAAAAACATCGCGGAGTTTTTTCTCCAGTGGAGTGAAATGGAATCTTCGCTTCGCTCGCTACGCTCGCTACGCTCATCCAATAAATATATTTAGTTGGTAGTATTAAGTAATTTCATTTGTTATTAAAAGCTGTGTGTGACGTGGAGAAAGTCCCAAAGTTCGTTTGCTTTTTTATGTGGTGAGAGGCAGTTAATTTCCAAGTGAATCAACATGGTTGGTAATAGTTTGTTAAGATGATTAATGAGGCATTCATGTAGTTGATATTGGTAAGCTATGTTGTCCAGTAAGTTCTAGTGCATACTATTTTATGGTATTGCATTTTAAATTCTTTTGGGTAAATTAATTGGATGTACTGTGTGTGGTAAAGTAACTAATTGTGGTATGCGATATGTTTATGGTGTGTTTTGTTGCACACAGAATCTTTTCCTTGTACTCAGCGGTTGAAAGGCCGATCTGATTCTGTGGTGCTGTTAGTATAGCATAGGCGCATTTGTATGTTGACACACAGTATCTACCATAGTCTACTCAAGGGGATGTAGAAGCCAACATTGTATTGTAATAATTGAATAATAATTGCGAATGTCATCGTTAAATCATCAGCTGTAATGATAACGTAATTTGTCATTTGTCAAATCCAATCATTTGATATTGTTTCATAGTTTTAAGTAAACTCACGCAGAACGTTTCCTCGGGTTTTAGCTCACTGTATAAAGGAAAGGAAAGTTGGTAATGAAAGGAATGCGGAACAGGTCTGTCTCAATCTTCTGTTGGGGTAAGAAACCCAGATCAAGAGGGGTCGGAGGGTGTATGTTTACATTTTTTGTGAGGGCTTCTCCCGTTATCCTTGGTGTTTAGGGGTCAGTGTACGGTAGCAGATGAGGTATAGTGGGTTCACGCTAAGGCGTGTAACTAAGAAGTTTAAATGTGTCATTGTTGTCCAACTTTTGGAATAATTTTAGATTTTTGGTTTTATATTTACCAACATTTTCAATATATAGGCCTAGCTTCATTTATAACCATTTTTCTATATTTAAGATTTTTAGTTTTATATTCTTTTAATAGGAATAAAATTAAATAATCCAAGTATTATTTAACTTTATCCCGAGGGGTATTGAGACGATATGGTCCTACCCTCTTATTATTAATGTGTATTTTTAAGTGTCCTCCAGACACAGTCTATTTTATAGGGTACTCTCAATCTTGCACTTGAGAATTTTAAGTAATTTTAGTTACATAGTACAGAACTGCAGACGAGGCTTGGACAGATTTATCTCAGTTTTCAAGTAAACTCAAAACCTAAAGGTCGCCAAAGGGCAGGCTAGGTCTGGAAGGACTGATGTCTTCCAAGCCAAGTTTCAGTTCTCACACCGTCTTAAGGGTGTTTTTTTATTTAGTTCCTTTCATAACGTGCAGGCTTGATCTGGACTTTGTCTATTTTTAAGATATAAAAAATATCAAGTGTCGATCCTTCTTCCACGGCGAGCTTTTAAAATGTTAAAATGTTTATTCTATATTTTCCTCAAATTGCCTATAAATTTCAATAAAAACAGATACAGATAACTATTTAAAGTCAGCTTGCGAGGGGAGCTCAAGGCCAAATTTGGGCGTTCCTAAAACACCCCTATATGATTCTAATTGGTTAATTTTGTATATGACGTAATTTTTGTACAATACTCTGATTGGCTGTTATGCTAAGTCTTGAAGAAGGATGAAAGTCTTCGGACGAACGTTGGTCACTACTTCTGGGAGAGTGGTAGGCGTGACATGGTCAAGTTCTGGGAGGACACGGTTGTGTTGTGTACTAGGGACATGACGGAGTTCTGTTGCAGTAATGTTTTACAAGTTTTAAAGTAACCTATATTGAAGTGAGTGGCGTGTGTTTAAGATAAAGGAGAGAGTGCGAAATTTATTAATATGCAGGGCAATTAAAATGTTTTCCGGCTTCATCGAACATCACATCACAATTATATAACGACGTCAATTCATTTCTCAATTCAACAATTCACAATCAACTCAGATCGTCGACTATCTGCAACTATATCCATTGAACAGTAACCACCTTCCACGAACAGTTTGCCCTCCACTGACACCAAAGTCCAGTAATAAGTGCCGAGCAGCCAATCTGAACGAGAGGAAGTCGTCAGTCCCGATCTTCACGATACATACCGCTACCGGATCATCTACTTCACCCCCCACAACATCACCCCCCCCCCCATTACTTCAACTTCAAGAACTTCTAAACAGGTATCGTTATTTAAATTTCTTATATGGCCATATAGGGATTATATTTAACTGGTACCTGTCATATTCATTTATTGTATTTCTGTATTTTAATTGTCATTTTTGTTTGTTTGTTTAATTTCAATATAATCTCACTATTTTGTAAGTAATCTTTATCTTTTTAATCACCTAGTTCCCAGCTCTACAACAATCACCTAATTTTAATTAACCTAAGTACAACAATCATTTTATTTATTTAAATTCATCAATTTCAATCAACATCATATCGTGTACTCTCCGAGCCGACGTTGAGCTAGCCGAGGCAAGGAGAGTAAGTGAAATGTCACACAGTTTCGATTATCGTTTAGACTTCTAGTAGTTTTATAGTCAATCATATTTCTACTAATACAATATTATGCAAAGGTCTATCATTTTTTTGGTTATTATGTTGAGTTTATCAAGTATTGCTGTATTTGGGTCCAGCTGGCTGCAAAGTTATGTTTAGAGTCAATTTTCTTTGTTAAAAAGAGCAACCAGTTGCGTGACATCACCACCCAAGTGGCAAGTTGCACAAACTTATGGAAATCGAATGGAAAACTGTAGCAGAACCAGCAGTGAAGTTTATGGACCATAGCCGGTTCTGTGCATGTGGTCCGCCTGTGGTTTTTGCACAAAATCCGGAGGGTTTCCATAAGCGGCAAGCCGCCTATGATCCATTCGCGGATGCCTGTAGCAAATCCAGCAGCTTTGTGGGGAAATAATGTAAGCAAATTACCAGTCACAGGCGGAAAACACTAACGCTATCTGGTAGCAAACAGAGGAGGCATGCTATTTAAACATTGCAAAATCAATATAAATATTAATTCTTGCTTATCTATTCGTTCGGTTAGAATGTATCATTAACACTGTGTAGAAGCAAGGTAAATGGTCAATTTATTAGGAATATAAGCACAAATATATAACATATCGCCTACAACCGTATTCGAACTCGATGCTGCGTGGCGTGGTGGCGTCTCGCTGGTCTGGATCCGAAACGTGCAGGTATCATAACCACTCGGCTACGGTGACACTGAAGACTTGGCGTGCTGATCAAACTCATGTAGAGGACGCGCGCATACATGCTTGTCGAATATCTCCATGTTTATATTATTCATTATCTAGGTGCCTGTTAGGGCGCCGCAGCCAAGCCGCGGTGCGCTACACACTCAAGCACCTTATACACCAAGCAGAGTTGGCGTGATTTCGAGGTGCTACCCAGCCGTCATGTAACGTGATGTGAACTTGAAAACTATCACAATCGAGGGGATTTAGGTACCTGACAACACATGCCAAATTTTATTGGGGTACGACCATTCCTTCTTGGTGAAAAAATGGCTTGAAACATGCTCAAAATCACTTTAAGCAGCAGTAGCAGTAGCTAACATCTAATTCGTCAGTTTCAATCGGCCCGCGATTCTGACCAGACGGGTGGGGCTACAATGTTCATATTTTACATGGACATTAAGGTTATAGTAATATAGTCTCTTTTGAAAAAAAAAGTTGAAAAAGTTTGATGGAAGGCTTCCAAATAAAGGTTTTAATAAGCCTTAAACACTAGGCATACAATCAACAAGTAACCATAGTTACTTGACACTTGTTGACGGTATAAGCAGAGTTAGGCGGGAAAGTGCGATACGTAAACAAATGGAGGACATTTTAAATTTTGCTTCTATGTGTGAAATGAGAAAAGTTGTCATTATACTCTCATAAAACAAATCAGAAACCGTCCCTGACCTAGGCCCAGATGTAGAAAATTATTTATAATACAACAGTGTAGGTCTAAAGTTCCATTAGGCTATAGGACTAGATAAAATTATTACTTACATTACATGTTTGACAAGCCTAGCCAACCCTAGGCCAGCACAACATAGTTCTGACACACTTCCCGCACAAATAACTAGTTTTGATTACTAAAAGCCTAATGCAGATAAACAATAGTATGATTGTCCACCAAGGCTATACAAAAATGTTCCGAAATAATACACATATTCTTTTCTTTTTAGCCATGTTGAGCCATGATCAAAGTCAGCTTGCTACTACACACAATGTCGAAGCAAGGTGTCGAATATGAGCGTGATCATCTGTTTGTTTACATAATTGCAACAATCAAATCATTTCATGCAACTCGTCTTTCGATTGGCCCGCGTTTATGAAGGCACTGCCATCTAGAATAAATATAGAACGTTTTCGAGCTCTTGTCTGGATTTCGTGAACCTCACCCCACGTAAATAACAGCCCATGACGTTTTCCACGATACCGTTCAAGAATACCAATTCCTTCGAAAACGAAAACGACTTCGTTTTCTAATTGCGTTTTCAACTCATCTCCCACGAACTCAAGAATTGGGGTCCAGTCCTTATACCGTCGTTATACCATGGTTATACCACCTTTACCCAGGATGTACATGAATCCGGGTCTAGATATTTTACATCCTTTTGTTATTGCTAATACCATAGAAATTAAATCAACTTTGATAAAATTATAATATTTTAACAAATAATTTTACAATGGAACTTGAAAAAGTAATGAGATCACACAGATAACAAAAACTTGTAGAAATACAGCCAAACCTTACACACTCAAAAGAAATGAGATCTAAAAAAAGGGCCAAGCTCATCTACCCTTCCACATTTGCGCATTCTTAATTCATAAACGTACAGTGTCCCATAACAGCATCCTCGAAAAGCTTGGCAAAATAAAATTTGCATGTTATTACGTTTAAATTAATAAGAAAAAAGAACTTGGTTGAACTATTACGTTTAAATTAATAATCGCAAATTCTATTTTGCCAAGCTTTTCGAGGATGCTGTTATGGGACACTGTACGTTTATGAATTAAGAATGCGCAAAAGTGGAAGGGTAGATGAGCTTGGCCCTTTTTTTAGATCTCATTTCTTTTGAGTGTGTAAGGTTTGGCTGTATTTCTACAAGTTTTTGTTATCTGTGTTTATTATACGATGAGATTATTTTTCGAGTAACGAAATTGTCAAAAAGCGTTGCTAGTACCAATAATGTATACGAAATGCACCTTGTAAAATAAATGTTTGATTTATTTTACTGGATGGTCTTTCAACTAGAACTTCGTTTTGCTTTTTAACTTTGTGAAGAAAGAGTAATACAACGGATTTGTGGTAAGCGTGTCTGCTTCCAATGCAGCAGTTCCAGGGTTCGATTCCCGCTAAAGTCTGAACATTTTAACTTCTGATTAGGACGTGAGTCCAACAGTTCTTGTCTTAGAAATTTGTAAACGGTGACTTTGGAGCAGTCCAAGAAACGAGACACATAATTAACTTAAAGATGATCTGAATCGGCCTTGTTGATTCTGGTGTTGATCCGCGGGTGTTCGCACTGTCCATACCACTGATTGCTATATTTTATATAAAACTAGGAAGCTTCGCAAACGCTTTTTCAGGCGCGTTGTTGGATGAGCGTAATGATGGTGCATTGAGCTGCCATGTGTTCATGAGAAATAATTTTTCGATTGCTTTCAAATTTCACACGAATATATTAATTCATAAAATTAAGATTCAGTAAAGAAATCATTCCAATCGGATAAAGCATGTAGGTGTAATAAGTCAATAACATGTTTTTAAAATTAAAAAATCGTGAAATTGCCATTTTCATGATAAATAATTTCTTGATTGCGCTCAAAATTCACAAGGATATCTTAATTCTTAATATTAAGGTTCTGTGAAAATATCATTACAATCGGATAAAGCATGTAGGTGTTATAAGATATTTTTACAAAATATAAACAAATCGTAAAATTGAGATTTTCATGACAAATAATTTTTTAAAACATAGCAGTTCTAAGTTCAGATATTTCGAAGGCCTCCAGAAAAGTTCATGGCAATTGGAGTATTGGTTTAGCCGGAATCGTGTTATCAAACACACAAAAATACAAAAAGAAAAAAAGGAAAAAAAAAAACATTCCGGATTTTTCTCTCCATTGTAGTGAAATGGAACCTTCGCTTCACTCGCTACGCTCATCCAATAATGTCAATCTTTGGTTGGTTATCGCTCACTCGACGATTGCATTGGGCGGGGGAAAAAAATCAATTATATAACTCAGTTGGTAGACTCTAAATATTATTTATTTATTTATTTATTTACTAGGAAGCTTCGCAAACGCTTTTTTTAGTCACGTTGATGGATGATCTTTTTTGTAAGTTTTATGTTTGCGTAGGACCACTTTTCCATTGCAAGAGCTTTTTGAATGCTTTGTAGGTGATTGTTGTCAAGTTTCTTTTGTTAATTGTTATTATAAACATCAAAAAACTCATATTAAAACCTTTATTTTATGGATTGTGGCTAACTTTTTCTACCTTTTCTTTCAGAAAGCAATACATCACCATTATCTTAAAGTCCATGTAAAATATGAACGTTGTAGTCCCACCCGTTTGCTCAGAATCGGCCCAAATGTCACGAAAATATCGCACTAAAATCGAAAAAATACAATACGATATTCATGAGAAATATTTTTTCGGTTGTACCCAAAAACGTTGCGGGTCTAAGTTCAGAGATTTTGAAGGTCCCTTCCAATTTTCATCAAAAAAGATCGAATATGTCGTTTGCCCGGTAGAGTGCAAACAAACCGGTGTAGCAGGGACCAGATACCCCCGGGATGGGATACCCCCCGGTACCCCAGCTCTAGGGATGGGATACCCCCCCGGTATCCCAGCCCTAGGGCTGGAGTACCCCTCGCAGGGCTAGGATACCCCCCTGATATAACAGGTTAAAAGACGAAAGGGGGTACTTGGTCCCTAGGGCTAGGATACCCCCACGATATAACGTATATTACGACCAAAGGGGGTAGTTGGTCCCTAGCGATTAGATACCCCCCACGATATAAC
>JAMZAV010010647.1:0-71232 GCA_024449915.1 Sweltsa coloradensis
TTTTGTTTTTTCTCTCGTTTTCTTTTCATTTTATCTTAACTTTGGGGATAAGCACTTAAAAAATTATGTGTGTATGTTTCAAGGTACAAACAAGTTTTAATTTACTGTCACAACAATAACCCGCAACCCCGAGAACCCAAGTGTTAATCAGGGGAATTTAACTTTTCTATAGTAGGCTAGATTGCCAGTCTCCAAAAAGTCCGCACAGGCGCGAGCATACCAAATTTGACCTATTCAAGATTGCGATTTGGCGTTTTCAATTTATTATGCTTGACTTTATGTTTTAAATGAGTAATTTTCTGGATTTTTTTAATGTGGTTTCTTTTAGCTTGTGCAGCATGGGAATGCACAAACGGGAAACAATAAGAAGTTATTGCCTAAGGGAATTTAGTAATCTTTTGGTGTTAATGGCTGATATGCTCACCTGTAACCTGACAGCCATCTTGAAAAATATTTGGGCTAAAATTTTGCTAAACCTACTTAACATACAAACGACCTATTCAAGATGGTTTCAAAAGCAATGTTGAAAACTTATCTAGATAAAAATATCTAGATAATTTATCAAGATAAAATCCGAAAATCTATTATCTTATCTCGATGATTTTTCCCGTTGTTAACCTTTTTTTATTAGATAAAATAAGGTTTATCTTAGCCAAACTTTTAAAGTTTTTTGATAACCTTTTTTAGATAAAACAATTAACATAAAATATAGACGAAAATATAATAAAAAAACTAATCACTTTTTTAAATGAAAATAAATAGGCGTACCCGGGTAATGTCAACTTGTCGAGTAAAAATATTACGATTGACAAAAAAACTGTTATTGGGAAAATGTAATAAATAAAAAAACACATCAATCTCAATAATTATTATCTTTTAACTAATCAAATTTATCTAGATGATTATTTTTATATATTATCTTTTATCTAGATAATTTTCTACACTTTTTCTTTTTATCTTATCTAGATAACTTTCGGAGAATTATCTTTATCTTTATCGAGATAAAAAATACATTATCTAGTCACAACACCTGCTTCTAATGACAAGCCAGTGGATCAATGACTGGGGATCTAGCTACTATAGATGATAAATATCATTGGTTAGTATGAGCCCACACCCATACACTCTCCCCCGACCGGTCGCACAAGAAGAACAAGGAACCAACCGTGGGATTTTAAAAACCTTTCTAATTAAATATTACACAAGAATGATTAATATTACTATAGTTTTATGATTAATAATAAGTATACAGTTTCATGGGATTATGATAACGTAAAGTTAAAACCTTAAGGCACGGTAGTTGTTAAAAGGATGCAATGTACCAATTATTTCTTGGGGGGTAGAATTTCCTTCAGACACAACCATATTATTATGTTTTTAAGCGGAAAAATTTGCAAATTTGTTGGAAATATAAATTATGTCTTCTTTTTGTACCAAATTTTGTGAAAGAAGGATTTAGAACAACACACAAAAAAATGGATTGGGTTGTTTTAAAAACTTTAAAAAAGTTAAAAAAATTGTAATTTGGTAATTTTCACTCGAGTCTGCGCGACATTGGTAAATATTTTCACCGGCAAAAAAACTGGCAGTAGGGAAGGGGACCGGGATAACTAATCTCCCCGCGTTCGGGAAAGAGAAATTAGCAATCTTTGACTAGGTTGTTGGTTGTAAATCAAAATCCACTTTCAATGCTTGCTGGTATTTAAAAGGGCCCCTGGCCTGGGCCCTGGGTTAAAAAGGAGATGGCGGGAAGGCGGCGGACAGATAACCTGTTAACTGGTCCATGGCGAAGTATCTGCGTAGTATCGAATCGCGGTGCAAGCGGGAAAGCTTTTGAAAAATAAACTTTGGGTTTTTATTTCAGCTTTTGGGAATTATTTTTGAAGTGTAACAAATACGAGCTAAGTTTATTAAAAATTTTAATTTCAATTTCTAAGATGTTATATATTTTGACGAATTAAAATTATATGGTGGGAAAACCCCGATTTTTTTTTAAATTATCGGAGGGTCTAAACATTTTTAAATTTTTTCCCTTTTGAGTTAAAAAATTTATTTGGGGGGGACAAATTTTAAAAAATAATAAGTGGGGTGAAACTGTTACACACCCCCTTTAAACCCACGTTTTAACAAATTCCCTAGCAAGTATTTTTTAAATTTATGTCTCTTGTCCCTCATAAGGCTATCTACCTTATCTATATTAATTTACATCTATCTATTTAGGTCTATATTTATGTATATATTGTCATCTTTAAATAATTAAATAATTGTTTTTCTGTAGAGATTACTTATTTCTGACGTTTCGATTGGATTTCACCAATCTTTTTCACAGACAATACAACAACTCAAAACTAAATCAACATCAAAAACATTAATTTAAGAGGATTATGAGAAAAACTAAAAAAAAAATGATGAATAAATATAAACGAAGACAGTAAACATCAATCTCACAAAACTTTTATTTTTTGTTATGTTACATTATGCTGCGGAAAGAGTTTGTAAAAAACATTTCACATTTTGGAAAAAAAATTAGCTAGCTTTATCCGATCCAATTTTCTACTTCTTTCATGAGTTTTTGCCTTATTTTACATTTAAAAACTAAAAACCCTAAAGAAATGTTGATGGGAAATTAAAATAAAACTCACAAAAAAAAAATCCCTGTTTGCTAGAAACGTTTAAGTTTTGTCCTATACTGATTGCCAAGTTTATCAAGTACACCGACCCAAAAAGTTGATAATTATCGCCAGACATAAGGTGAGCGAGACACTTTCCCCTTGGGTCCGCTCATTTTGGGGCAATGCCCCAAAAAGTCCAAAACACCCCTAAAATCCATCATCTAGTTTCAAGAGTCACAACGCTGTGTACAATGCGAGATGCCTATACACTGCAAGTAGTGCAACATCTATTTCACACGCTATATTTATACTAGGATAATGACATTTTTCTTGTAATGAAGGGCAAAGTCTCTGAAGGAGGATTACACGATTGATTCAAATAGGGTTTGTTTGTGTGTTTGTAAGACAACGAGTCTGCCTTGAGCGGAACTAGGCTGATGATGTGACATTGACAATCCTTCCTGTTTGCATCATTCCTGATTTCCTGGCATTGGCCGCGCTTTAGGGATCAAGATAACCTATTTGATTTCCTGTTGATTGTTTTTGTAAAAATAGCTCGTATTTTTGTCTGTTCGCTCTCTTCCGGGCAAACGGCATATTATGCGATCTTGATGAAAATTGGAGGGGACCTTAGAAATATCTGAACTTAGATCTGCCGAGTTTTTAAGAGAAGAAATATGTCTAATGAATATCGTCCTTTGACGATTTTTTCATTTTTAATGCGATATTTTCGTGATATTTGGCCCTCAACCGGGCAAACGGCTACTCCGAACTTGATGACACTTTATAGGAACGTTTCAAATCACTGAACTAAGATATTTTATGATTTAAAGGCCAATCTAAAAAATATTTCTCATTAAAATCGTACTTTTAGGGCAAGGATATTCAACCATACAAGCTCATCCATCAACGCGACTGCAAAACGCGTCAGCGACACGGCCTATGTCTTGCATTTGACTCCTGCGACGGACAAGCCGCCCCGTCATCCAGGACACTCCTGCGACGGGCAGGCCTCCCCTTTATCCCGGCCCCAAGAGCTACCGGAGCCATCACAGAGATCCCTGCAGCCATGTTTCTGCCAAACCATGTTTTAGCTGCGTCATCGCTGCCGTACAAGTATCCAACGTCCAACAAATTCTATTTTACTAGGAAAACGCTTAAGTCCCGCCGCGTTGTTGGATGAGCGTAATTGGTGCATTGAGCTGCCATGTGTTACGCGGATTTTCTGTTGTTCTATGAAAAAATCATTACTTAGTCGAAGATTTTTTTTTAATTAAATTAAATTAAATAAAAAAATAACTTAATTTTTTTAATTAATCGTAATTTTTAACAAAGAAAAAAATCGTAAAATTGCAATTTTCATAAGAAATAAATATTCGATTGCGCTCAAATTTAACACGAATATATAAATTCATGAAATTAAGGTTCTGTGAAAAAATCATTACAATCGGTTAAGCATGTAGGTGTAATAAGTCGAAGAAAGTTTTTAAAAATCGAAAAAAATCGTAAATTGCGTTCTTTATGAGAAAAAATTTCCCGACCGCGCTCAAAAACGTGGCAGTTCTAAGTTCAGAGATTTCGAAGGCCTCCATGAAATTTCATCGCAATCGGAGTATCGGTTTAGCCGGAATCGTGTGGACAAACAGACAAAAATACAGAAAGAAAGAAAGAAAAAAAAAAAAACATTCCGGATTTTTTTCTTCAGTGTAGTGAAATGGAATCTTCGCTTCGCTCGCTTAGCTCATCCAATACAGAAGTGTTCCTGTAACGGCCTCCTTGGCATTCAATTATTATATTTTGTATTAATTATTTATTTGTGTTGTTGTGGCGTTTATTTGTATTGTAATATTTTAGTTTTTTCGATGGGCGTAGCGAGCGAAACGAAGATTCCATTCTACTACACTGGAGAAAAAAATCCGGAATGTTTTTTTTTTCTTTCTTTCTTTTTTTTTGTATTTTTGTGTGTCTGTGAACACGATTCCGGCTAAACCAATACTCCGATTGCGATGAAATTTTATGGAGACCTTCGAAATCTCTGAACTTAGAACTGCACCGTACGAAAAATTGATCAAAAAATTATTTCTCTTGAAAATCGCAATTTTACGATTTTTTTCGTTTTTCTTATTTGTTTTTGTTTGTATTTTTGTGTGTTTGTTAACACGATTCCGGCTTAACCGATACTCCAATTGCGATGAAATTTTTTGGAGACCTTTGAAATCTTTGAACTTAGAACTGCCACCTTTTTGAGCGCAATCGAAAAATTATTTCTTATGAAAATCGCAATTTTACGATTTTTTTTCGTTTTTCTTGTTTTTTCTGTTTGTATTTTTGTGTAATTGTTAACACGATTCCGTCTAAACCGATACTCCAATTGCGATGAAATTTTCTGGAGACCTTTGAAATCTTTAAACTTAGACCTGGCACGTTTTTGGGTACAATCGAAGAAATATTTCTCATGAATATCTTACTTTCACGATTTTTTTCTATTTTTAGTGCGATATCTTCGTAAGACATTTGGGCCGATTCTGACCAAACGGGTGTTGCTACAACGTTCATATTTCACATGGACATTAAGGTAATGGTGATGTATTGCTTTTTGAAAGAAAAAGTAAAAAAAGTTAGCCAGAATCCATAAAAATAAATGTTTTTATTTGAGTTTTTTTTAGGTTTATAATAACAATTAACAGTAACAATAGAAACTTGACAACAATCACCTACATGTATTCAAAAAGCATTTGCAAAGGAAAAGTGGTCCTACAAATCTAAAAACTTTCAAAAACGCTCATCCATCAACGCGGCGGGACTTTAGCGTTTTCCTAGTATTTATATGCTTGTTCAAAAGACCATAAGTCAAGTCAAGGCAAAAATAAAGACGGTTATTGTTGTTATTATTACTATTATTACTATTATTATTATTATTATTATTATTATTATTATTATTATTATTATTATTATTATTATTATTATTATTATTATTAATATTACTAGAAAACGTTAAAGTCCCGCTGCGTAGATGGATGAGCCTTTTTGTAAGTTTTTAGTTTCCGCGTAGGACCACTTTTCCTTTGCACGTGCTTTTGCATGCATTGTAGGTGCTTGTTGTCAAGTTTCTATTGTTACTTGTTAATTGTTATTGTAAACCTAAAAAACTCTTACTAAAACCTTTATTATATGGATTCTGGCTAACTTTTTCAACTTTTTCTTTCAGAAAGCAATATTCACCATTATCTTAATGTCCATGTGAAATATGAACGTTGTAGCCCCACCAGGCGCGTAGGAAGGGGGGAATGGGGGGAGTTTCCCCCCCCCCCCCACTTTTTACCGTGACCCCCCCACTTCAAAATCTTAGAAATTCAGTCTCGCCGTAAATACGCACGGAAACAAATTCTGAATAACGAATTTTCAATTTTGAATTTCCCACTGTGATTCTTTTATTTTTGTAAATGAGTAAAAAGTACATTATAATTGGCATAGGTAGCGTCGGGATGTTGTGACACGGTATTGCAGTCCGTATACTGGGGTGCTGGGGTGTGTTTAACAAAGACTTGTTTGTGGCTGGTTAGTTTAAGTTATGACTTGACACTGACAGTGGAAGGAAGGAGAACCTCAGAACAATGAAGAAAAGACCTTCAGCTCTTTTGAACTGGCTCAAAAGCCATGCATGGTCTATCTCTTTACTATTCCAACTTTATTTTTAGTTTTATAGTTTTTACTGTACAAAAATACATTAATTTGGTATTGCATTCAGCCCAATAATTTTTTCTAGAACGCACCAAACACACCCTAAAAACCTAATTTTCAAAATTTTCGCCTGCGCCGATGTTGTTGAGGGCTTCGCCCCCCATACCCCCCGTGCTTGGCAGCAGATTTGTTGTTCCCCCCCCCCCCACTCGAAAAGGAGTTCCTATGCGCCTGAGCCCCACCCGTTTGGTCAGAATCGGCCCAAATGTCACGAAAATATCGCACTAAAAATCGAAAAGATCGTAAAAGTACGATATTCATGAGAAATATTCCTTCAATTATACCCAAAAACGTAGCAAGTCTAAGTTCAGAGATTTCGAAGGTCCCCTTAAATTTATCAAGATCGCATATGCCGTTTGCCCGGTAGAGAGCGAGACAGAAAAACAAAAAAAACAAACAACAAAAAAAAACACCCGAGCTAAATTTCTGGGCGGGTCGGTGAAATTGAAGTCTTCGCTTCTCTCATCCAATTATTATTATTATTATTATTATTATTATTATTATTATTATTATTATTATTATTATTATTATTATTATTTTCATTATTATTATTATTATTATTATTATTATTATTATTATTATTATTATTATTAAAGTAAACAAATGTGCACGGATTGAAACAGACACTAGAAAGTTGTAGTCTTGTTGTACGACATCATTTCTTTATCAAGTATATTTCAAGACACATTTTGTTTACTTTACTGTGGTTGACGCAGCTAAAAAATGGTTTGGCAAAAACATGGCGGCCTTATCACGTATAATGGCCACTCTCTAGAAGTAACCTTCCAAGTCTCTCTCTCTATCTCTCTCTCTCTCTGGGAAGTGGACTTAAGCCCGATTGCCCCTGGTTGGTATAAACACATACCAGCATTAGTTAAAGTCCGTGCAATTGATACCATTCTGATATTAAAGTAAACGTGAAAATGAGAAATATTTTTTAGTGAATAGCAGTTCATTAAGTAAAGCTTATTCCGATAAAGCATAACATACACAAAACAACAATTACGTAATATTAATTGGCAATGGTAATAGCCTCGATAACTTACTCCAAACAACTGTAAATACAAGTCAGTCAATTAGAAGGTTATAAACTGCATTGGAATAATAAACATGTTTGCAGGAAGTTCTACTGTGAAGAAATAATGTACATCACAACAATGATTTCCTACTTTACATGGTTGATGCTGGTGGCCTTGCATCTGTGCCATAAACAAAGCCAAAATGACTTTGTGAATGAAGGGAACAAAGCCACGTTCCATCCCTCTTCGAATTCGCGAACTTACAAGTTACTCTAAAGTTCCTTTAAAGTAAAAAAATAGTAGAAAACAAAATAAACCTTTACACAATGGGTATTCGCGTTTCCAAGCAAACCAGGTAGCAGCAGCGTCGCCGCTGTCATGGCGGCTATAGTCGGGGTAGAAGGTGATCTCCAGTGTATTCGCGTTTAAAAGCAAAGTGGTTGACATCTGGTGGTCAAGTGGAGAACTGCTCCAAGGCAGATACCGTTGTGTGTAGTGTTGCGTAATGAAACAAAAAGTATGCATGTGTATATTATTCCGTGCATTACTGTGGATTACGATGGGATTACTCGATATTTTTTTAATCTATATGATATTACTACGATATGGATTACTCTATTCCTATACCTTGAAACACTTTTTTCGCAACTGTCATCCACCAACCGATAAACCTCATACCAATACCATTATGGTAATTGGATGAGCGAAGCGAAGACTTCAATTTCACCGACCCCCCAAAAAATTTAGCTCGGGTGTTTTTTTTTTTCTGTCTGTCTGTCTGTTCGCTCTCTACCGGGCAAACGGCATATCCGATCTTGATGAAAATTGTAGGGGACCTTCGAAATCTCTGAACTTAGACTTGCTACGTTTTTGGGTACAATCGAAGAAATATTTCTCATGAATATCGTACTTTTACGATTTTTTTCGATTTTTAGTGCGATATTTTCGTGACATTTGGGCCGATTCTGACCAAACGGGTGGGGCCACAACGTTAATATTTCACATGGACATTAAGGTAATGGTGATGTATTGCTTTCTGAAAGAAAAAGTTGAAAAAGTTAGCCAGAATCTATAGAAATAAAGCTTTTAATATTAGTTTTTTGATATTTTGTGATATTTTCGTGCCATTTGGGCCAATTCTGACCAAACGGGTGGGGCTACAACGTTCATATTATACATGGACATTAAGATTATGAAGATGTAGTACCTTTTGAAAGAAAAAATTGAAAATGTTAGCCAGAATCCATAGAAATAAAGCTTTTAATCTAAGTTTTTTAAGGTAAATAATACCAATTGACAGGTAACAATAGAAACTTCACAACAATCACCTACAATGCGTAGGCAGCAAAACAAAGCACTGGCAAAAGTAAAGATATCCCACGCAAACTAAAAACTTTAAAAAGCTCATCCATCAAAGCGGCGGGACTTTAGCGTTTTCCTAGTTAATTTATAACAATGATGTGCTGTAGCCGGTACAGGGCCAAAGCGGGCTAAAAGCTATGTACCGTCTTTAGGTTCAACATTCTTAACCCAAAGATATTGTGTACCATAGTATATATTATTATGCAAGTCACATTTTTTGTATAATTGATCATGGGTAGGCCTTTTGATATAATATGGAATTTTTAAATTATTATTTATTATTAATAATATATGTCCATAATTATATATTTTTTAATTTGTGCAGCGCATTGAATGTAAACTAGCCTACATTGATTTTTTATTCTTATATACCAAGAGATTTGTACCAACTGCTGCCGTGAACAGCATTAGCAAATTATGCGTAGTTAAATTATTTATGGGCTCATATTATTTATAGCCTAATCTCAACCAAAACAACAACAAAACAATTCTAGTACTTATCTGTAGGCGTAATATAATTAGTTAACTATGCGTATTAATAATAGTAGGCCTATATATAAAGTTTAGTGAAGGCCGGTGCCATCGATATATAACTTTAAACTTTTAGCCGGGTTGGGGGGGGGGGGGGGGGGCTTTTAAAATGTGAGACTGTGTTATAAGAGGTTTCAATGGCGTGACGAAACACAAATTCAATAACAAATCGAGTTTGATAATTTATTCTCGAAAAACCCGCAACAAATTACTTCCGGGGGACGGGGCGACGGGGTATAGAAAAAATAATTTGTGATATAATATTACATATCATAATAGTAAAGGCAAATAATCATACGAAATCGCGGTATTGCCATCAAGGTAAAATTACTGCAAGCACATTGCCTTTAGGATTTTACATATCTACAAATTACGAGATAAATTCATTAATTTGCTAATTATTGTGCAGCTGAGGGTTACAAAATATAGTGGTTGTCCTACCCCATCGTACCCAACCACTGGACGACTGACTAGAACTGACGCTTACAATGAAACATTATGCTTTAAAGCATGAAAAACACACTTGCTCCCTATGGAGCCCGTGTTTTTATCTGCCTTCGGACGGCCATGCTGGCATACGACCGTGCTGCTACCTGGTTAGGTTTTAACCGCGAATAGCTTACGGGACGTTTGTCAAGTTTGTGCGATATTGGGCGGGTTTACATAGTATCAACACATTTTGAGTATATTAATTTGTTCAGGTCTAGATCTGTTTATATATTTATTCATCATAACAATTTGTGAGACAGTAAAAAATATATTATGAGATTCATTGGGTAATGTGAATCGTGACATTGCCAGTTCGTTGTAAACGAGTATTGAATGGCGACTGCATAATATATCAGTATTATCAATTTTTATAAAACGATTTCTCAATTTGATACCTATACATACATTTACCTCCAATAACATAAGCCGATTTGTATTAATCTTTTGAACCTAATAATGTGTGCTTATATACACACCAAGATTCACGGGTTTGGCGATAATCGAGAAGAATTATACATTGTAACAAACAACAATTATAATATTTTTTTCAATATCTTCAAAATAAAGTAAGCCAAGTAACACTAGGCCTAATTATAGCAGAAGTGGAAGTATTAAATTGACGGGTGAGATTCATCCCTGGTTGATTAACAAACAAATTTTAAATAGAAAAATTACAAATTGATAACATAATTTTGTATCCGAGTTTTATCCGAGTTTATCCGAGTTTTATTCGAGTTTTATCCGAGTTTATCCGAGTTTTATCCGAGTTTTGTCCGAGTTTTATCAGAGTTTATCCGAGTTTTGCCCAGTTTTTCCGATTTTATCCAGTTTTTCCGAGTTTTGACCGATTTTTTTATCGGTTTATCCGGGTTTTTTATCTGATTTTTATCCGAGTTTACCCGAGTTTTACCCGAGTTTTATCGCCCGGGTTTTTTACCGGGTTTTATCCGATTTTGTCCGATTTTGTCCGTTTTTTACCCGGTTTTATCCGAGTTTGTCCGAGTTTTATCGAGTTTACGATTTTTTATCCGAGTTTTGCCCGATTTTATCAGATTTTTATCCGATTTTTTATCTGAGTTCAAACCGGTTTTATCCTTTTTTATCCGGTTTTACCCGGGTTTTATCCGATTTTTTTCCCAGTTTTGCCCGAGTTTTATCAAGTTTACGAGTTTTATCCGAGTTTATCCAAGTTTTGTCCATTTTTATCAGATTTATCCGAGTTTTATCCGATTTTGCCGAGTTACCAGTTTTTCCGAGTAATTTGAGGTTTTATAAAAAAATTAAGAAACATCATCATGTTATCTATTTCTAAAAAAATGAACGATATTTGTTATACACTTTGGGGCTTGGACGAAAAAAACATAATCAAAATTTTGGTATTTTATCGATTGATAATAAACCCTATTGGGAATATTTCTACATTTTAAAAATATAGGGTCTAAAAGATTTTAATTTTTCAGATTACTTAAAAATTTCAGTAACATTTATTAAAGCTGCTTTTCCTTTTCCCATTAAAAACAAAAAAAATTAACCAAAGTTTGCAATTCTAAAGCAGATCCCTTTATTAGACCCTTTCCTAATTATGAATTAGATTGAAAGGGGTGAAAAAAAACATTTTTAATTTTGTGATTTTTTTTATATTATTAATCAAATTTTGAAAAAAATTTTAAACTCTGAAAAAATTTGTGGAAATACAAGAAAAATTTATATCAATTTTTGAATAATAAATTTTATTACTAGGGAAATTTGGGGAGCGGGTTGGGGGTCTTTTCATTTAGATCCATCATTTATATTGTTAAAAATGTAAGTGTCGTTAGTTTCTATACGATTTATATCATTTGTCTTTTACACCCGGCGTCAAAATAAATCAAAAGGGTGGGATATTGTGATACGAGACCCCCTTATTTTCTTTTGATGCCGTGTGTACGTTTTCCCTATTCGCAACCAGTTAATGAAATAATAAATTAACAATATTTTAACAATTATATCTCAAATTTTGCAAAATAATCAATAAATCGATTCTTTTTGAAAAGGGGGAATTTTTTGGATGAGCGTAACAGCGTAGCGGGGGAAGCGAAGACTTAATTTCACTGACCCCCCAAAAAAAAGCTGGGGGTTTCTTTTTTTTTTTTTTCTGTCTGTTTGTTCGCTCTCTACCGGCCAAAAGGCATATACGATCTTGATGAAAATTTGTCCGGACCTTCGTTTTCTCTAAACTTAGAGGTGTATTACAATCGAAGAAATATTTCCCATGAATATCGTACTTTTACGATTTTTTTTCGATTTTTAGTGCGATATTTTCGTCACATTTGGGCCGATTCTGACCAAACGGGTGGGGCTACAACGTTCATATTTCACATGGACATTAGGATTATGGTGATGTAGTACCTTTTGAAAGAAAAAGTTGAAAAAGTTAGTTATAATTTATAGAAATAAAGGTTTTAATATTAGTTTTTAAATTTTAGTGCGATATTTTCGTCACATTTGGGCCGATTCTGACCAATCGGGTGGGGCTACAACGTTCAGATTTCACATGGGCATTAAGGTTATGGTGATGTAGTACCTTTTGAAAGAAAAAGTTGAAAAAGTTAGTCAGAATCCACAGAAATAAAGGTTTTAATATGAGTTTTTTGAAGTTTATAATACCAATTAACAAGTAACAATAGTAACTTGACAACAATCACCTACAATGCATTCAAAAAGCACTTGCAAAGGAAAAGTGCGAACAAACGCACAAAACGCAAACAAAAACTTACAAAAAACGCTCATCCATCAACGCGGCGGGACTTTAGCGTTTTCCTAGTAATACAAATTAGCACATCACAAGCAAATCAACACAATTATTTGTAAAATAAAAAGCTACATACCGGTATTTCTATGTTTTATCAAATCTGTTTCAGTTACTGTAACTCTAGAGACAATTTAGTAAATACTAAATTCATGATGGGTCGCAGTTGGTAATATATTGTTTGTAGTAAATATATTGACCCATTTTTCGATTGCATCTGTGATTAAAAGGCACGGGAGATTGCTAAACGCCATATGAACGCACGATTGTAGCAGCGTCGTACCCCGACTATAGCAGTGCGAACTTCCGCCACCAGCTGGCACACTTTGCTTGGAAACGCGAATACCCTTTACGTATAGTACGTATCCATTCTTGTTCCAATTCAATTCAATTTAATGTTCAAACCATTTTATTCCCACACAAAAAAAATCCACTTACAGTTATAAAATAAAATAATATTTCTACAAAACAAAGGATAAACTGTTTTTATATATACACCAGGAAAAAAAAGCAATGGGAAGCCTGTACAAGGAAAAATATCCTGGTGGACGAGTTGGCAAAATTAAAACAGATTGACAGTGCGCACAATACAATTGTTTTTTACACACACTGTTTTCCCATTAGGACAAACGAAAATCAAACAAACAAAAACCATTACTACAAGAGTCAACAAGCATCAAAATGAAGACACAAAACATCACAAGTATAATGCAACACTATTTGTCGGTAATATTGACAAATTAAAACAAACAGTTCAGATAATATACGACCCGAGTGAAAAGCTAAACCTCTACCTTTCGTTTATACTATACTAAACTAGCTGTCTTTTTAATTTCAGTCGGGATACTATTAAATAGTTTGAGACCCAGGTCGCTGTCCCAATGACATTTCTTTACGGGGAACTACTAGTACGTACTGTCCAATAATGAGCTTCTAGTTCTATGGATCGGGGAGGCATAGACATGGTCTACGTGTTTATCACAGTTAAAATTTCTGAATATGTGAATTAAAACTGCTTTTATGTATATTTGCTTATATATATATTTTTTTTATATATATATTTGCACAAGATATTTCAAGAACCGTCCAACCGTTCATTATGTCAGTAAGTAAATTCGACAAGATAATGACAGTATTGGGCATTTTAAACGAAAGATAAATTAATTTCGAATTCCACAAACTATAAACTTTTTAAGTTCTGTAAAAGGAACCCGTTTCCAGCAACGCTTTCCTTGTAACACATCCTACCCAAGGCTGCGTATGAGCCATAAAAGACATAACCTTTGTTTTGTTTTGGAGGTTGAGAGATCTGCTATCCATCAGAAAATACCTTAAACAAGCAAGGGTATAGGAGCACCCAAAACAGGTTGAGGAAAAATACTAACAACAATTTTGTTCTGCGTTGATCTTTTTGGTGGTGTGTGGTGTGGTAAGCTCACCATTTAAAAAGTTCGCCAGTTAAAATGGTGGATGTGCCGGGTCATAAATTCTTAAACTCTCTGTGAGGCGGCTCACTCCCCCCTGGCACCCAGGGCCATCAAACACATCCTGTGTCATCCTAGCTTAAGGGCAATGCAACACACAACATGCACGTCAATCGGACATCATGTTCGGTTTTATCGTAAGACGTGATACACGTACAGACGGACGGACAGAAAAGTGACCATCGCTCCCGAAACAAGTTATATGACTGAAAAACATTACAAAATATATTTTTAAATACAATGTTTGGCTTCAAGGAAATAAATTTACTATGAAAAGTGAAATAACCTGGAAAAATCCCTTCTGCGCCCTCTAAACTTACAGCCATTATTAATAATACTGCAGAGCGCTGAGGAGCAACGACAACTTGCCGGGTACAGTGCGGAAGTTATGAACACAATTCTTTCAAGGTTTGTGTTCTTAGTCAATTATTTGGAAAAAATAAAAACAAAAATGACAATATTATTGGCAGTTTTGGTCAATTACAAAACATTCATCTTATAGATGATTTGAGTGAAGAGTTGCATGCCATCAGCAAAGAGGAAGAGTAATGCTTTTACACAGTCAGGAATACTCTCATTTGGTAGAGGTTGACGTAGATATAATTCAATAAAGAAGAGAGGCCCTAACACTGAACCTTGCGGGACGCAGTTTAAACATAGATTGGAGTAGATAGTACTGGTATGTATGGGTGGGTGCCGGATCGATCTTTCTGACACATACATGTAATCTTTGCTGCAGATCACTTTTGCGCATTACATGACATGGGAGATGTCGTTTTCAGGAGAAGGAGTACCCTTTGGTTGGCTGACTCGAGGAGATGTTATTTAAATCGAGTCTTTTAATTAAGTGGCTGGACAAACATAAATGGCAACGCACTTTGAATGCCCCTACACATGTACACAACTCGCGCACGAGCTACAGCCTCGCTGTTCAGTCGGGAGTCGGGAGTCGTTGGCTCGATTCCCACCACAGACAATCCAGACTGAAAAGTTTTAACCTAATGTGTTCTTAAGTCTTTAAGGCGAATGCTGAGATTGAGTTATATTCTTTAAGCATTCCCAGAAAAACACGCTCGAGATTATTATACTTAGTTCACTGAAGAGGGACATAAATTGACCCTGCAAAGGTTTCTCACTGAAAATCGTAATAAAATAAGTTTTCATTTCTAGATAATAAATAGAAAAAGTAAATGTGGACCGTTGATCAAAGCCAAGAATACTCCAAGCTGTTCGTTGACGGTGTTCTATGCTTTACAGCGAGTATTTAACAAGGGCATTGTGCAACTTGTGATAAAGAACATTCGCAGATAAATCTCGACTATGTTACTTCATGCCTGGTAATGTTTTATTCACTTCCAACGTGTTAACGCTCAATACGAACATCGAGGTATCCTGACAGAAGGGTTGTCCTCATTCTCAATGCGACTTAAGGGCAATCCCTAGACCCAAATATGATTTCTAAAGAATGCAGTAAAAACGTCTGAAAAGTAAGTACATAGAATGTGAGAGGGGCTTAATAAAAGAGAGGATGATTTTTTTGACGGGACATAACCTCAGAATCAACAATTATATTCAAATTACTGGAATCAGTTGTTCAAGTTCAAAATTGAATTTTTAGCAGCGGATTTTTGCAAATTGTTTCTAAACTTCTTTATTTACAACCTAAATGTATAAGATTATTAGTTTAAAATGGTTTCAAGCGTGCACGAGTTTTTTCGTTAAACGGTACAAAATTTGAAATTGTACGGCAGGCGCCAAAAATTGTGCAACGCAACAAACCATATAAAACTAATAATCCTTATATTTAGGTTGTAGATATAAATGAGTGTAGAAACAATATACATAAAACCGCTGCTCAAAATTCAATTTTGACTTGAACAACTGATTCCAGTAATTTGAATATAATTCTTGTTTCTGAGATTATGTCCCGCCCAAAAAATTTCAAAAAAATAATCGTCTCTTTTATTAAGTCCCTCTTCCTTCCTACTTATTTTTCAACGTCTTTACTGCACTCTTTAGAAATCATATTTGGGTCTAGGGATTGATGCCCTTAACAGTGACCTTGGGACGCGGAAACCAGAAAGGACTTAAACTTAGACCTCCGCGGGCACGCATCACAGCTTATCAAATGTCCCTGTACTTCAGATGTGCATCGGTTTGGAATTCGCTAAGTTGTGAAGTGAGGTCTCTGCCTTACAAGGAGTTCAAGCACAAAATTAACAGCAAATTCCGATAACATCAAGTCCCAGTGATTGCATGCCCTTTTACGACGACCCTGCATCAAATGGACTTGATTATGGATTATTATCTGTACTACGCCTTGTTAGATATAAGTCATCATAACTAATTGTAACACTGCCATACATCACCATGCTTTCTTCTCTTTTCTTTTTATCGAATCTTCATGTTCGTAATATTGTCTGTATCAAAGTTCATATAAGTTGAGTTAGTGTTATGAATCTTATGTCTTAGTTATAGTTCTTAGTGTTATTATTGGTTGCAGAACGCACAACAGTGTGAATGAGCCTAGGGTTCGCTTTCTACAACCTTTTTATAATTGGAATGGAAATGTATATTTTGATTTTGATTATGAATAAAGAAATAATAATAATAATAATAATAATAATAATAATAATAATAATAATAATAATAATAATAATAATAATAATAATAATAATAATAATAATAATAATAATAATAATAATAATAATAATAATAATAATAATAATAATAATAATAATAATAATAATTTTTTTTTTTTTTTTTATTATATAATAATATTACATGCATTTTTTACAAAAAAACAATTTGACATCGTCGTCCACAAAGCCACATAGCGGCTTGTCTGTGGATTATGAAACATATGATATTGTACATGGATCAGACAGACTTAATTAAATTCTAATTTTATTACACAAATAATGTTCATAGGCTAAATTAAAACTGAAATAAATAATTATACAACAACGAGAATACGACTTTACAATACTGAAATATACTAATTGAATTTGATAAGACAGGCGAGAACATTCTTACATGGCAAAAATCGCGACTGTATAACAAAGAAATAGTTTTTAAATTAATCAAACTAAAATGATTTATAAGTTAATCAATAGGCCTATCTATGGAACAAAGTAAGTAAATTTTAAGTTTATTTTTAACCTCACTATACGATTGCAAATCTTTCATGTCCTCTGGTAATTGATTAAACGTATGCGGAAAGGAATACTCAAGAGTTCTCTGGCCGTACTTATTGACGTATTCTGGAATATCAAAGTAAGTTTTTAACACAAATCTTGTATTATATTGATGCTCATTGCGTGAATTTTTGTAGATGTCACTAAAATAATATTTAACCAAAAGGCGAAATCGATACAGTAAAGAAACAGGCAATAAAAAGCAATATGTGTACAAGTCATGTGTATGGAAAACGATTGAGTTTTTATTTTCAGGGATAATGAGTTTTAACATTTTATTTTGCAACACTTGAATGGGTTTTTAAGTGAATGTTACTCGCATTGCCCCATGCTAATAGACCATAAGAAATTATTGATTCTGCCAAGGAGATATAAACAGTTCGCAAGGTAGTATAAGGCAAAATATATTTTAATTTATATAATTGAAATGCGCAACTTCTAAGCTTTTTGCAAACTGAATCAATGTGAGGCTTCCAACTAAAATATTTATCTACTATCAACCCTAGATACACGTGAGTATCAACACACTCGATCTCCTCAACACATTCACATACCACCACACTATTACTAGTATGCAAACACTCATTGGAATGACTTATTATGTGAATGCTATCCGAACGTGAATCATTAAAAGGCGAGCAAATGTGTACAACTTTAGTTTTAATTGAATTCAGGGTTAATTCACAATCGTGAGCATAACACGCCAAGCTCCTGAAATCTGCGTTTAGGTTTTGTTCTGCAACTTTTAAAATCTTATGAACAGAGATTAGAGCAGCGTCGTCGGCGAACATTAGTATAACGCAGTGCTTAATATATTTACAAATTTCGTTTACGTAGATCAAATAAGAAATTGGTCCCAAAATTGAGCCTTGCGCTACACCAGTATTAGATTCTTTCTCGTAGCTGTAAGAATCCCCTACTTTAACCACAATCTTCCTACTTTTAAGATAGCTTCTAAACCAGTTCAACATATTACCACGTATTCCAATATTTTCAAAACATTCCAAAAGTTTCTCATGGTTCAACGTATCAAACGCTTTCTTAAAATCTATAAACATAGCTAACACGTGAAAGTTGTCATTTAATTTGAATTTATCAAATTTGAAAAGCGCACAAGGAGATCGGAAGTGCTTTTACCTTTTTGAAACCCATATTGCTCTTTATTAATGATATTAAACTTTTCAAGATATGTTGTTAATTGATCTGCAATACATCGTTCCATTATTTTTTCTATGACGGGTAACAACGCAATTGGTCTATAATTTTCAAAAAGTGTGTGATCCCCTTTTTTGTATATGGGTCTCACTACTGATATTTTTAGCTTATCAGGCACAACGCCTTCTTTTATAGACAAATTAATGAAGTGAGCAATTACCGGAGATATAAGGTCGCATATATTTTTTTAATCTACTACACGAATACCGTCAATACTAGGTGATTTTTCAGAGTTCATTCCTGCAATTATAGTCGCAACCCTTTCAACGGTTACACGTGGCATATACATAGATTGCATCTGTGAAGGTTTGTGCATATTTTTTGAAGTTTTAATTTCACAAGAATGTTTCAAATTTTCAACCTCGTTTGTAAAAGAATCAGCAAATTTATTAACAATTTCCTTCTGAGTGTGTTTTTTGCCTAGATGGTTATTTACTACCTCATCGACCGAACTTTTCTTCTTCTTTCCTAGAATTTCGTTTATGGTTTGCCACGTCTCTTTAATATTATTCTGATTTTGTTTTAATTGGCTCTTGTAGTACTTTCGCTTTGCATTTAAAATGAGTCTACTTACTTTGTTCCTGAATATAACATAATCATGCCTAAATCTTGTTTTTGAAGGGTTAAACACATCAGCTTGCTTCCATTTTTTAAATAATGAATCTCTCTGGATAATTAATTTTTCCAGGTCATCAGACATCCACGTCTTCCGAATTCTCTTGTTTGTTTGAGATTTCGTAAACGCGGCATGTCTGTAACACGATTCAAACTTTGAGCAGATAACATCGTATAATCGCACACAACTATCAACATTTAATAAATCAGCCCATTGAACGGAATGCAAGCTATTTAGCAGATACTTTTCATTATATTTTATAACATCCCTTTCAAAATGTTCATTTTTTAGTGATCTCGCCTCCCCACTAAACTGAAATGAAACCAATGTCAAGTAATGGTCAGATATTTTTGTTGTGCATATTGCAGATGAGGTTACCTTAGCATTACATCTAACAAATATGTGATCAATACAAGATGTCTTTAAATATCCTCCAACAATCTCCTCCCGTGTTGGTTTATTAATGTAACTTCTAAAACCAGTAGAACTCAACACATTAGCGTACCTTTGTACATATTCATTACTTTCATCTAACAGGTTAATATTTACGTCACCCAATATGACAACATTGCTGTTGTGATTGTCATCCACGAACGACTCCAACTCGTCAATAAAACCGACCTTGCTATTATTTGGTGGCCGGTATATAGCCAGCACATCCACTACTCTGTAATAATAATAATAATAATAATAATAATAATAATAATAATAATAATAATAATAATAATAATAATAATAATAATAATAATAATAATAAAAATAATAATAATAATAATAATAATAATAATAATAATAATAACAACATACATACCATACATACCTAAACCCAAGCATTCAAAGGAAATGAAGACAGCGGTACACATAATGAACACACATATTTTATCAGATTACACACAAGACGAACTATCATTTGCAGACGTTCATGCGGCAATTTATTGTGCCGCTGTAGCAGTGGTTAGATATTTGGGCTTAAAGGTAAAATCTGCAACATCTTCAAAGACAAAACAGGGAAGAAAGTACGAAATGGAAAAGCGACTAGTAAAAGGGGGGGTTTCAAGTCCCCTAGAGTTTTTGAGAAGGTTATTTTTTCACCAAAGGAAAAAGGTCAAGGCCTCTGTGGCGGGATTTATTCACAAAGTAAGGTTACACATGGATTTACCCAAATACCTTGGCAATAATAAATAATATTGGAAACATGGCCTTGTGGACAGCGAACGTCGCAAATTTTAAAATTTAAAAAAATGTGCAATGTGGGTCTAGCTATAGCACGTGCTCGCTTA
This sequence comes from Sweltsa coloradensis, assembly GCA_024449915.1. Taxonomy (NCBI): domain Eukaryota; kingdom Metazoa; phylum Arthropoda; class Insecta; order Plecoptera; family Chloroperlidae; genus Sweltsa; species Sweltsa coloradensis. Next base: position 20,335 of record JAMZAV010010647.1, read on the forward strand.
TCAACGCGTCCAACTGAGCGTTTCCTAGTAATAATAATACCACTTCTGATGTAATCAAGCGTTGTTAGGGATATGCCTAGGCTTCAGACCACGGCGTCGATACGGCGAACGGAAGAGAGTCTGGCAGACACACACTCAATTGTTGACAAAGGCAATAAAGTTAAATGTGAATACCTTTATTAAAATACCGTGTTGATGAGATACATAGTGTAATCTAGGGTTTAGACAAAGATAGGCCTAGGCTTCAGACCACGGCGACGGAAGAGCCTCTGGAAGATTATGGAAGCCACACACACTGCCGTCCTCTGCCTTCTACACTCGTCGGCAAAGATCCTACCTTCAGTTCGACTAATCGATTGTTTCACTGAGAAATATTACATATCGATAACATTCGGCCGTCCTGAATATATTTATCGGCCTCGATTACTAGTGTACTAGATAATGTTAAGCGTTAAAAACTTACAATTAAAACTATAAATGCATAAGTAGATAAGGCATTACTACAACATGTTAATGAATTAATCAATCTCAATTTAACACAAGGAAGATACAAATTCTTATAACTATTTGTCCCATAAGGATAACTTTTACAGTTTGACATTTTCTTATAGAGATGTTGTCAAGGGTACAATTTAGTTTACGAAATCCTTCAGATGACCCGGCTTCTTGCGTAGACGTTTGGGCCTGACGACTTCGATTTCTTCGTTCGACGCATCACTCTCCGATTCGGATTCCTTGGCATCATCTTGATTCTTGCTGCTCCAGGATTTCAGTTGGGACACGTGTGCGGTGGTCGCGAATACTTGTCGTCCGTCACTTGGGTGAAGTTGTGAAACTCTGTACGTATCACCAGGCAGCACTGCAACTACAACCAATGGACCACGAAACTTCGGTTGTGACTTGGTTGGAACGCCTGTGTGGATCGGTGCCCTCCTCATGACAACTTCCCCAACGTCGTACTTCAAGCCCGAGGAACGGCTTCGGTCAAAGTACTGTTTGGAATCCTGCTGCTTGGACTTTATTCGGTCTCTTGCCTTCTCCTGTAGACTGGATGGAGACTCGTATTCCTCGTTGTTGGCAATTTCAGTATAGTAAAGTATAGTATAGTTTAGTATAGTATTGTATATATTGTATAGTATAGTATATTTATTAGCCTCTTTTGGTTCATTATACATTCATATAATATATAAATGAGTTGAACATTTGAGTTGTCAGATTATATATATTTTTAATAATGAGATAAACTTAAACCATATAAAACATAATATGACATAATAACATAAAATAATTTAAATTTACAAAATTGGGATTGTTTAGGCCGAGATGCCTAACCGAGATTTAAGTGGACTGTAATTAGTTTTTAATAGAGATAAGAGAGCAAGGAAGAACACAGGAAATAAAATGCAGAAGAGAACTTACTATGATTGTGCAGAATACTTCCTGCATGGACTGGTTGCCCCCGACGTTCGGATGTTGGCGAACTTTCTTGCGTCGCGTGCGTCGGGACGTCAGTGTGTCAGACGTCGAGGGGGATAGGAAAGGTTTAATAGAGCTGGCCAGTTGTAAGAGTAGAGAAAAGAAACGGAAGAATTGTTCAGAGAACTTAATATTGCAGCAGTGGCAAAGACTGCACTCAGAAAGCAGTGCAGGGAGTACGAGAGAACTGAACTGGTAATGCCCATATACGGGCGAGAGTGATAACAGAGAGCGACCTTTCAGAACGACAGACCGTCGTGAACTAACCTAGAGATGAATGATGCGAATACGAAAGGAAGATAAACAGAAAACGAACGTGATTGGCTGACCAAATCACATGACAAAACCGGGCAAAAGCACTCGAGTAAAAACCAAATGAAAAGATGAAAATACAAATACAATGAAAATAAGCACTAAACAAAGTGACGAAAATACCAAAATATATTCGGAGCGAACAGGGATTAACATTAAAAATCCACCAGTAACCTTTGTTTAATTTAGATTTGATTTTGAGAAGCCAATTTAAACTCCTACACTGAATAAAAACATCTTTCCATGAGAAACAAATTTTTTTTCTTAAATTTAATGTGATCATTAAGGTTTTTATATTCTGATGGAATGGAGTTATAAAGGTTAATACCCGAAACCGCAAGCCCTTTCTGTGGCATCGACAGATTGCATTTGAATGATCTTAAATCATTCTTATTCCTAGTATTAATATTATGGACATCTGAATTACAGGTGAATAAATAAAGATTTTTGTGAACAAATGTTATAACTTCATAAATGTATACACATGGCTTGGGTAGAATGTTTAGTTTTTTTTAAAGTGGCCTACAGCTATCCCTATTCCCAGATTTCGTTATTGCTCTTATAAATATCTTGTTACTGTCGGTTGAGTCTCCCCAAAGTGCAATTCCGTAGGACATAATAGCATGAAAGTATGAAAAGTATATAGATCTTAAAGTTGTGTCATTAACCAGACGATTCATTTTCTTCAACACAAAGCATGCAGTTGCTAGCTTGGATGCTAGTTTTTGTACATGTAGTTTCCAGTTTAAGCTGCTGTCTAAGAACAATCCTAAAAAGTTAGCATTGTTTGATATTGGGATATTATCCGTGTCATCATTTCCACTACTATATTATACTCCTACAAGTCTTAACACACCGTCGTGATGGCAAGGCGTGTAGCCATATAAAAGTTCGAACGGCGTCTTATCGGTTGTCTTGTTGACTGAGCAATTTAAGTCAAGTTCAATCTCGTGAATTTTTTTATCCCAATCCCTATGGTTTGGATCACTAACGCAGTAGCGATCATAGGAATTAGAGTTCGATTTACTCTTTCAACTTGCCCGTTGGCCCTAGGGTGCCTAGTAGCGTTGAGAATGTGATTTATTCCGTTCGACTGGCAGTACTCGACCAATTCCTTCGAAGTGAAGCACGTACCCCTATCGGAAATTATTGTCTTGGGTAATCCTCATGAACAAACGTTTATCCTTTCCATTTTGTGATTTTATTCTCTTGAACAAGATTCCATTCTTCAGCTCCTTGTCTTGAATTTGGTATTTTTCCTGGACTGTCCTCTCAAACTGGCCGGTATCATCTGGCGTAATGAAGGGCCCCGTCTTCTCCTTAGCCTCTTCATTAAGCGAAATCTGCAGATAGCCGGAGGCCAGGTCTAAAACAATAAACAGTTTAGCCTCCGAGAGAAGTTCTAGCTGATCATCGATGTTCGGCAGCTGATAATTTTCCTTTACGGTTTGTTGATTTAATCTGCGGTAATCCACGACAAGACGCTCCTCTCCAGTTTTCTTTTTAACAAATAATACCAAACTAGCGTACGGAGATCTCGTTCCGGAAACTATGCCATGATCTTTCCACTGCCCAATTATAGATTTGATGGTTTCCCTTTCTTTCGCATTAGTTTTATATGGCTTGCACACTACGGGACTGCTACCTGGTTTTTCGATGATGTTCATGGTAGTCAGGCTTGTGCACCCAAGTTCATCGAGAGATTAGGCAAATATGTCACAGTACTCATTGACTAAGTCCAGTAATTCTTTTTCCTGCCATTCAGAAATCCCTGGATCAATGTTAAGGTCTGACCTCGTAATTGGTCTCCACTTTTCGGAATTCCGAGTGTCCTGGTTTTGAAGTATGTTTTGAAGGTGAAGAGCTGTTTTTGCAACGCACTCGCCTTTCTTGAAAGTTATATCTTTTGAACTTTCGTTCATTATCAGTATAGTTGAAACATCCGAGATATCGTTACCAGTACATACTTGGATGAAGTTCATAGATTCTCGCGGCAACAACTGTGTTGATACACTATCCAAACTTGATTTTACGGTTTGTACAATTTCAATACCAGCAAATGGCATCTCATCATCGTACCCTATTAGCAACTCATCTTTAACCTTGGCGAAAGCGATATGCGACTGGTCAGTCCACGAACGACCAATTAAGACCTCCACCGGCTGGCTTTTATCTGGAACGATTAAAATGTCGACTGCCTTACCGACAACGCCATTTATTTCAATCACTGCTGGTGCCTTACCAAGTGGTTTCGTGGGCATTGTCCTGGCCAAAACCTACCAATATGGTTTCCGTTTCTTCAATGGACAACTTACACTTGATCGCCACAGTCGCTTGGATCGTGCAAGCTGAACTGCCCGGATCGACAAACGCTTGAACCATTTTGACATTAATCAACGCTTGCTTAATATATTTTTATAGATCTGCATGTGCACTGGTTGCAACAATCTTCATCGTCTCAACAGTCGACGATCCTTCTGCTTTACCGGATTGCTTCGGAGATGGATTCAACACTTCGCCTGGACTGCCTCTCCTGGGACGTTTAGGTTCGGGACAGTCACGGGAAATATGTCCTTGCTTATTGGGCAATAAAGTTAAACATAGATGGCAGTCGTGTCGTTTCAAAATCCTCACGAAAAAAGTTCCAGCCTAAACCACCAGAGGGCATGTCGTCTCGTTTTGTACCCCAATTACAATTATAACACCTATACCTGAAGTTGCTGCTGGAGTTGTTGTTGGAGTTGTCGTTGTTGGAGCTCTTTTTAGATGTGCTATTCACTTCTACGGTTACCGGCTTCACTTGACCTTGTGCAGATGGCTCTCCTTTGCTTAGCCTATTTTTATTATGCTGTCCCACTGAGGGAGATAAGCTAAAGGGTCTAACTGCAGCTCTTTCTTTTTCGATTTCTTCAAACCTTCTTATGTCATGCAATAATTCGTCTACATCATTGTGTTGCTTTGAAAACAGGGCTGTGTACAATTGACGCGATGAAAGGCCTATTAATACCAGAGACTATACATCTTCAAAGTCCAGATGTAGTTCCTTAATAATAAAATCTTGTAATTTGTGAATTTAATTTTAAATAAAGCGTCATTTCAGCTTTGTTTATTTAAAATTCGTAAACAAGGCGAATTTTATCTAATTGCCTGTGATTTGTTTATTTCAAACTATATTAGAGATACCGGTACTATCAAATTCATGAAACTCTCTAAAACTAGAGAATATATTCGCTTGAGCAACTTTAAGCATTTAAGTGAACAACATTTCCTAAATACTTTTTATTTTATATCTAATTTTATATTTGGTGAACTTTTTCAGTTAATGTCTAAAGATGGCGCAACTAAAGTAGGTAACATGAAGAGGCGATTGTTAGACTTGGATCCAGATCTGTTTGACGAAGGACATTATTTTGGAATAAAATTTCCAAGGAATGCAGATGTCCGGATAAAAGCAGTCCTAATGGGAGCTTGCTTCTACGTGGTAAGTATCTGTGACACACTGGAGCTACCTTATCTCCGGACCACTAGTAACAATCAATATGTCCGGATAAAAAAACCGGAGCTTGCTCTCATAGTGGGTATCTGTGCCAAACTGGGGGTCACCTTATCTCTGAACCACTAACTTAGTAATCAAACTGTGCGGATAAAAGCAGCTTCTTACTAAATCAGGGAACATGGCCATTTTTAATACATCTTTCTCCTCTTTAAAAATATATTATTTTTGATCTTCTTGTCCTTCACATAGTTTTATATTAAGTTAATGGTGCCGAATTGATTTATTTCATGATTACTGGAACTTCTACAAAAACAATATGGGCAGCGGCCGCGGCAACAACCACACCAATCTTTATATGTCACAATATTTTTAATGAATCGTTTCCTTGGTATAGGTAAGTATGAAATAAAATTCGCCTCTGGTCGCAGACTCCTTGTGCGGGATATTAGTCCAACAAATAACAACGTGAATCCACCTAATCTCTGACAAATAAGCCACAGGTATGGTACACAAGATGAAAAGGGAATCCTAACCGGTAATGATAATATTGTCTTATTCCTACCTTTACAGAGTCATGAATGAAGTACGTCATAATAGTATCTATTAGCATCAATTTCATTTATCGTGGGAAACCTGCCTGCAACAATTGTTGCACACCTGAAAGGGCTGATTAAGAGGACTCAAGTTCTTGCATTCGAATTAACGACTGAGAAAACTTAGGGTATAACTTTAATTCAAGATATTCAGTGGAGGATATCGAACCCAGAACCTCCCGAATCAGACACTCGTACATCATACGCTTTAGCTACATACGTTTGTACACACCCACCCACCCACCCACCCAAGTATGCATATTATGCATTAATTCAACCGGATATACAGAATTTATAAAACAACATTTCGTGAACTTCTTGGCTTCCATAATCAAGTATTACTACATTCTAACAATACAAAATTAATCATGGGGGCTCATAATTAGTTTCTACGGTTTTAAAGCATTCCATCAACAAATTGCATCATCTTTACAACAATGTTCATAACCATTAATTTCCCTTATTCGTTGTCATAATTGTAATTGTATAGCATTGTACTTTTTACTGATTAGTATGCTCGACCTCAGTGGTCATCCAATGTATAATTTGCAGTTTTAAAACAAAAATTGAATTCAAGTGAATGAATGAAGCTTATAAACTATGTTCAGCAATGTCAAGAAACATAATTTGTCCCAATCGATTGGCGAGGCTGTAGTAGGACAGGGACAACCTTACACATTCAAAATACTGATATTCTTTCCTTACTATTCCTCGTGTTGAGTTCCTAGATGTCTTGTCAATGTGGGTTAAACTCATGTTTCTTTTTAGTTTTCTTAATTTGTATGAAGAGGAAGAAAAAAATTTAAAATATTAATTACTTATTCATTGTAACAAACTCATTGCACAATCAAAAGTACCGGGAAAACTATATTGACTATTGCTATGAGTGTCTCACGTTTGCAAAAGATCGAGGTTCGTTACCAATATTCAAAATAATTAAAAGAACGATTCTTTAAAACAAAAACAAAAACAATTCCTCAATAAACAACCCTCTGAAGTGACTACTTTCAAAAACTAAAACATGTAGAGTTTGGAGTATTTTGAGAATGCATTAGGGTTTCACGTATTCTCAGTAAAACTACAATAATAATGCAACAAAATCAAATTTGTTTATTGAAAGTTAATCTAGCTACAAGAAGCACAGTTCTCCAAATTTTTTTAATAAAGCTTTTTATGTTCTTTTCTTATATTTTTTTAAGTTTAAGATTAAAATTACAACGGAGAATAACTGAATAATAAAGTGCATGTGCATACGAAGACAACCAACAAAGATTATTGGTAGATTTTATAATATAAGATTCCTCAAACAACTGACGAGCTAATGGCGCGGCGCGACAATCGTGTTGCAATGATCAATACGTTAGTCGCGCCGTTCGTTGCTTAATAGTTCTAGTGAACAATAAAATATATGCATTCAAAAAAAAAAAAATGGGAATTTATAAAACACTTTTTGTTAAATTTATTTACACCACTTTGTTCGTGTCTGTATTATTTAGTACCGAAATAATTTGATTATTATAAATTAGTAGTGCACATTATAGAATAAGAAAATACAAAAACCTACAAATCAGTATAAGGACAAAGAATCAGTCAACTGACTTCACGAGCTTTAAACATTTAAAGGATGTTTGGTTTACATCCAAAACCAAAATGGTCAATACAAAACTTATACCACAATTCGAATATGGATGTTCCACAAGTTGCATATTACCAGGTGGACAAGTTTTTTCCACATTTTCTGACTCCCGTCCATAGGTCTTGAGTGTAGATTATATGAATACAACATTTTGGAGTAAAAAAGAAGATTTATCTTAGTCAATTGTAAGAATATTGAGAATGTGTAAGCAAGGTAAATATAAATGAATACAAGGTTTTCTGCAGGCTGATATAAGTAGCTTTTTAACGTAGAGTTCTCACATAATTTAATGGACATCCTGGCATGTCTATCACTTTCTTCTTTCTCAGACAATGTGGTTGACCGTCCGACGTTTGTGAAGAACTTTATACACTTTTACTTTTTGGACAATTCTCGTGAAACTGGACTAATTATCAGTCAAAATTGTATCGATCGATTATTCTAGATAAACACAGTAACCAAAATTGTTGGGACTCTTCATTTGCCATTGTTTCATCCATAGACTATTGTTTTCCAGTATGGTTATTTACGTTTACCAAACGCCAGAAATGTGTTAAAGTAGGAGTGTGCACAAGAGATAACCTAAAACAAAATGAAATCTTATTTGTTTTTGTTTTTTGTTCTACAAAGTCATCACTGCTGAAATCTATCCGATGAGTATAAAAATAGTAAAATTATACAAAATGTGCATTTATAGGTAATGTAATGATGTAAAAATAATGTTATTTTTCACAACTGAATGTTGAGTTACAATGCCTTGCATTTTGTCAAGAAAAACTCCATATAAAACATTTGTTTCCATTTTACTTTTCTATTTTCAAACGACGTTTTGTAATAATGTCATACCCTCATAATATTTCTGGAAAAAAGTTTTGTTGATTCAATTCGATTTTTGAGTAGTTACAACTTACAATCAAAATCCCGTTTTTCCCACCACTCACCAAAAAGTAATCATTCCAGTTTATTTGAGCGTTTCTCTCGTACCGTAAATTTTTATTGGTAGGGCAAGCAATCCAAAGGAAAAAAAACTGATAACTTTTGCTTGCGTCTTAACCATTTTCTGTGAAAAATAAATGTTTAAAAGTGTATTATCTAAATACATATTGAAATAGTATCTGTTTTTTCAGCACTCACGGCGTATATCTGATCAACCAGATCTGCCTTAGCAGTCCATGTTCTACCACCATTCCTGGCTAATGCCCATATCTAGTACATCATTGCGAAGTGCCATGGCTGTTTTTTCCCTTTATGTATTACCACATTGAAAAATGTGCGTTACTTAGTCATAGTATTATTTAATAATGAGAGAAAAAGGTCAATAATAATGTATAGGATAATAAACAATGAAGATTAGTCGTCTATGTGAAGATGCTGGGTAATGATTTTATTATGCTCCTGTCAGTAGATACTCACGTTTGAGAAGGTCTCCATTGAGAGCGGAACAAACCACGCACAGATGACGACAGGTTCGTTTGACCTTGAAATGATGATGCGCACAGACCGCTTGAAGCTCTCGGACGCTCCCAGCCAATCACAGCCGTAGATCGAGTCCTTCACGTTGGAGCTCTGGAAATATGCTCTCAGTTAATTCAAATTTTGTATATAATCGTAATAAAATAACTAAATTAATACGAAATGAAGATTTCTACAAGTCTGCTTTTGACAGTCCGTATGTTTTTACCATACATAGTGTAAGTCCAATATGACAGATTCTCTTGTTTAGAAAAAAATTTCTGCAATTATTCTGTGTAGATTTTAGTAATAATTATATTGTTTTTAATAATAACTCTTGACCGAAAACTTATCCGTAAATGAAATGGTCGAGAATGCGCAACCCATATTCTTATTAATCCCGATTTGCGGATATTTGGTAATAGCTACCTCTGAGAAATCTCCACCTCTACTAATGTAATAATTCAATTGAGTTCTAATAATTTTCGATTCTATTTTCATTACGAAGTCGGAATGTTATTGTTGCTTTTATATATTGCTGGTAAAACAGTTAATTTAAATTATATACAATGTATAGAGATATAATAATGCCAACCATTCCCATTTAACAAGAACTTATATTAACTTTTTCATACCATAATCTAACCACACATTTTACAACACAAAAGCCCAACTCACTACTGTTGTGGAATATAATATTATTATAATAAATAAATAACTAACATCAATGAATACTCATTATTTTAATTCAGTTACACTCTTTAAAATATAAATTAACTTCACTGATTTCTTGATGACCATTTTAAAATTTGATTTCTTGTCTTCACACCTATTAACTTTTCCCCCCTTTTCTTTTTTAAGAAATATAGTTTGTACCATTTTTAATATAATTTTCTTTGTATGTAATTTGAATTATATTGTATGTTATTATGTTTTATAGCTGTGTAATTTAAAACCTAATTCTTAATTTTGCTGAAAATCTTTTAAGAGAAACACTTTCCTTACCTCTTGAGTGATTTGTTCACAGAAAAAGCATAATATTGCGAAGACGCTAACGGCCACAATCACGAAGGTGAATAGTAAGAGTGTTTTAAAACCCCTCTCTTCCTCCTGTACATGAAACACACCAACCATTATTACATTAAATAAATAAAGTCGTATTAATGGAGCCTACTCAGTCAGTCATAACATAACTGATTTTAAGTGGAGGACATTAAACCAAGGCGACCAAGTTGGACCCCTGTGGGCCCCGACGCAATCGACGAGTGAGCGATAACCAACCAAAGATCGATATTTTTTAATAGGAAATATAGCAATCAGTGGTATGGACAGTGCGAACACCCGCAGATCAACGCCAGAATCAACAAGGTCGATTCAGAACAACTTTGAATTTATTATGTGCCTCGTTGCTAGGACGGCTCCAACACCGTTTACAAATTCCTAACCCACGAACTGGTGGACTTAAATCAAAATCAGAAGTTTAAGAACTTCTGTCTACAGCGGGAATCGAGCCCTGGACCTTCTGCATGGGAAGCAGAGACGCTAACCACAAGACCAACGAGCCACACGTATTAAGTTACCTAACTTATTAAATATATTTGTAGGCCGTCAAAATGTAAGTGAATGCGTACTCTCCAAGTACTTACAAGAGATGTAAAAAGCATACTTATGACGCTCGTCACAATCATTTCCACAATTAAACTCATTAGGAACGGACTGAAGATAGATTGTATTTCGCCTGAAATACTAGAAAAAAAAAACAAACAGTGAGACAGTTTTAAAGAAAAGTATTTTGTGCAATTTATTCTCAAGGACACGATGGGGAAAATGACACGGAAATTTATAGTTCTTGCAACTAAATGGATACACGACAAGGTACAGATTTATAATAATAACTAGGAAAACGCTAAAGTCCCGTCGCGTTGTTGAAAAGAGCACCGGTACGTGCAACTCGACCCGAGTACACATTCCCATAATGTTACATACCAATGTCTTGACCAATTTAGCTGAAATTTGTAAAATAGAAGAGAATGGATAAATCCATCGCCATCTAGAGGACCTTGACATAATTCCTTTGGGAAAACTATTCAAACTCTTTGAAAACAAATAATACACTGCTTCCCCGATAGTATTTTGATTACTTCTAGGTGGCAGTGCATAGTGAGACTTTTTCGTTGCCATGGTAACATTACTTTTGTTATTTCTATCTACACTACTTAAGGTCTTGACCGATTTAGCTGAAAATTTGGAAAATAGGAGAGAATGGTGTACTTATTGACCCTGCAAAATTTCATAGCGATCGGAACATTTTTATTTTTTTATTTTTGTATTTTATTTTTTATTTTTTATATCAACGATTGGATTTTGTTCAAAAACTAAACAACAACCCGCCTAGGTGGTATGTACATGTGTGCAAAATTTCAGGTCGATCAGAGAAACAATGCGACCTGTATCGAAGCAGTAACAGAAAAAACAAACAAAAAAATAAACAGGACATTCGAGCCATAAGAGTCAAGTGGAGACGCTCGCTTCGCTCGCTCAATAATTTGTTCCTTATTTTATCATAATTACATTCACTAATATCGAACCCTATTTCCAAGAATTTAATTTAATAAAAATGCCCAGCCCCAGAGGGTTCCTTTTTGCGCAACAGCAACATCTGTTGTGCAAGGTCACGCCCATTTTCAAACCTGAGAATGGTATGTTAAGACAGAGTGAGGCGCTACTAATAGGAGACGTAAGTGGAAGCATGTGCAGGGGTTTCTGCCACTCACAAGGAATGGGTGTAGAAAGAGAAAAATATCGGGCCAACCGGCCAAGGCATACCCGGGAATCATGTTGGAGGACCTGCTAGGAAAAACTTTAAAAGAAATCCTGGTGGATAAATTGTGGGAAAGGTAGTTGTAATGGCCGGTACCGTGAGTTGAGAAAAGGGAATGATAACAATATAATAATTGATGGAATTTCAAAGGTGATAAAGTTGTTGAGGGAGACATATGAAAGAGATACCATAGAAGTAGTGCATGTGATTCTAGGAAAAGGGAGCTGTATATTTAATAATCAACTGGAAAAGTGGGCAAATGTGAATGAAGTGAATTTTTGTAAATAGTAGGTTTTCACCTCGATGGGATCAGGCAGATATGCAGATGAGACGAAGATGGGTAGCGAGCTACGATTGGCCCACTACAGAAGATTGGAGTAAACGAAACAGAAATCAAGCATGAGGTTTTTAGTACAAGGTGGGTGTGGAGGAATCCATACTAAAACAAGCGAAAGATTACCAACCAAAACTGTAAAAGGATGAGAAACCTGAAAAGATTGCAAACTAAAGGGAACAGGAAAGCAAGATTACTAAATAGGTACATTGAACATTGTCTCGCTCAATGAAAAGATGGAAGAGTTAATCGATACAATGATTGAAAGTAAAATTGAACTTCTAGGCCTAAGTGAGAAAAAGGGGATGGGGAAAGGGAAAAGGATTTACGAGGTGGGTACATGTTGATGTGGTCAGGGGGGCACAGAGGAAGAAATGGGGTAGAATTCATTGCCACCCCAAGATATAAAGAAAATTTTGGGTAGGCATAGCATATCCCAAGTGACAGAATTATACAAGTGGAAATGGTAATAGATCAAGAACATGTGAATGTCATACAAGTGTATGCACCCCAAACCGGAAGACCTACTGAGGAGGACAAGTTCAGGGAAGAATTAGAATGTTGCATTGGAGGAAATGGCGTTATCGTTATGGGTGATTTCAATCCCATGGTTGGAGATGATAGAAAGGGTTATGAAGAAGTATGGGTCCACATGGCTGGGGAAAGAGGAATGCAGATGGAAGAAAAATGTTAGAATTGTGTGCACAAAACTTTTGAAAGTAGGAATAGCTGGTTTAAGAAGAAGAGGTGCAAGCATAAGATAACAAGATATGGATATGGAGACGAGGATACAAGGCACGAATCCATTATAGATTATTTGTGTGGGGAAAGGAATAGAAAAGAGGTAAGAAGATGTGTGGGTTGTACCATCAGTAGCATTGGATAGCGACCACAGATTGCGGGTTTGCTAAAATCTATAAAGGTAAAAATGTAATGAACAATAGAAGATCAAAGAAACGCGAATTAAGGTGTGGAAGATACAAAGAAAAAAAAGAAAGAGACAAGTTTAGGCAAAAGATCCCAGAAATGTTGCTATGTGGAGACATTCAGGGAATCGAAGAAGAATGGCAAGGATTTAAGGCTGCCTTTGAAAACTAGTGCAGAGGAAGTATGCGAAAGAGCAAGGGGGAAAGAAGAAAAGAGAAGGAAACACCGTGGGGGAAATGAAACAGTCAAAGAAGCTGTGCGCGATAAGAGACTGGCGTGTAGAGAGAAGATCAAGAATTATACAGAGGAAATGTCATAAAAAATATGTGAGGGTGAAACAAACGGTAAAGCAAATAGTGATTAGAGAAAAAAAAAGAGTTATGGAGGAGTTGGGAGAGAAATCGGAAGAAGTTTTTCAAGGAAAAAAAAAATTGCTGTACAACATTATCAAGGAAAAAAGGGGGAGAGTTTTTAGAATACATTTCCTACGAAAAAAAAACGGAACCATTTACAAACGACTCGCAGGAAAAGGGAAAACGTTATGGAAAAAATATTTTGAGATTTTGTTAAATGTAGAAGATTTAAGGAATTGAAGACCAGCGCACAAAAGTATTACCGAAGATAGCCCTAGTGAAACAGGAGAAGCCCAAAGTAGAAGATGAGGAAGAAGAAGAGCTCTCAGAAGCGGAAGTTAAATTGGCACTGAAGGAATGAAAAACGGGAAGGCAACCCCGGGGGAGATGAAGTAGTTGTAGACATGATTAAAGCAGCAGGAAAAGACGGGAGTACTGGATTTTCAGAGTGTTGACTGCAGCTTTGGAGAGAAAAAAAAAATTCCAAAGGATTGGGAAAAAAAGGGGTATTTTAGTACCCGTATTTAAAAAAGGTGACAACAAACAGTGTAGTAATTATAGAAATGTCACTCTACTTTGCCAATGTGCCAAGCTGTATGAAAAAGTGCTAATCAGAGAACAAAAGAAAAGGTGGAAAGAGGCTTGAGAGAGGAGCTACATGGTGTCAGAAGTGGACGGTCAACCGTGGACTTGATTTTCTCAATAAGACAGCTCATGGAAAGAAAAAAGGGGAAAAAGGGGGGGTAATTTGGATGGTTTTTTCTGGATCTTACAAAGGCCTATGACAGAAGCACAGAGAGAGAGAGAGTTTGGGAATGCCTCCGAAAAAAGAAAATCGATGTAAGATTGGTGGAAAGAGTAAAGAGTATGTATGTGAAGAATGTGAGTTGCGTGGAAAATAAGATGCAAAACGGATTGGTTTGAAGTCAAGACAGGTCTCAGACAAGGGAGTGTACTGTCACCGATGCTCTTCAATATAGTCCCCGACGAGATATTGAGGAAAGTGGGAGAGATGGGCCGCAGTCGTCCAGAACCTTAATATATGCTGACCCAAAATACTCATATGGGGGAAATCGTGGAAGAGGTACAGAAGAAAGTGGAGGAAATGGAATGAACGTACGGAAGAATTTGGACTAGAGATAAGCATTGACAAGAGGGAAGTGATGGTTTTGGGAAAAAATAAGAAGTCTGGGAATAGGAAAAAGATTGTACTTTGAGGGGAAGGAAATAGTAGAGACACAATGTTTAAATACCTGGGCAGCATAATCTCCGACGATGGAAAAATAGGGCGCGGAGATTGCAAGGCGTACTGGTATCGCAGAGAGTTTCTTCCAGTTAGTGAGGAAACTGCTTTTGGAAAAAAAGAAGTGCCAAGGCGATGCAAACTTTTAATAAAAAAAGCATATTTTTTTACTTGTACTCGCATATATGGTGCAGTGACATGGCCAATTGGGGTAAAAAAGGAAAGACAAATTCAAGCTGCAGAAAAGAAATTTTAAGGAGTGTAGGGAGTTACGATGATTGATAAGATGAGGAGCACGAAGATAAGGAAAGAACTAGGAGTAGAGAGTTTAAACTTTAATCTAGGGAAGAAAGGCTGAGGTGGTTTGGACCCTATGAAAAGAATGCAGAAGGACAGGATCCTAAGAACAGTACAAACAAGACGCAGGAAACAAACAGAGAAAAAGAGAGAGGCCCAGACTGAGATGGGGAAAAAGTAAAGCAATGGATTTTAAAAGGAGAAAAGCAGCTTGGGAAAGGATTAACCAAGAAAGATGTTGGGAAGAAAGAAAAAATATGGCAAAAAAATGGTGGAGTTTCCCCGAGGAAGAAGACAGAGGAGAGGAAGAAAGTGAAGTTTATGATGCAGAGGAAGAACAAGATGATGTGGGAGAAGCGCCAGGCATGGCTAGCCGGCTTCGATAACCTCGGGGAGCCAAGAATGTGGTGGGAACCTCCCACCCCCTACCCGACTCAGTTGAAAATAGGTTCGATATTAATTTAATGAATTTTATCAATTTATTTATTCACTATTTTGTGGTCTGGTAGAAGCATATAGTTTATTCTCATTGTGTGTTTTACATTGGCACGGTCTCTGAAAATATGGTGCAACATGAATAATGTAATCACTTTCGATTCGGTTATGTGATAAACACAACTGGACTCACCTTATAAGAGCCTGGTGATGCTGGACACACTCCTTGAGGCGTCTCTGCATCGCTTGGTCGAGAGCAAGTCTCTTTGCCGCCGCCTTCTTGGATTCTCGATCCAACCCGCCAACTCGTTCACTCTCGGGACTTCCCTCTGTCTTTCCAAAGTTAATCCTCTCCTTCTAAAGCCCTCTCTCCTGCATCTCCTTGTTGCCGATGACTGTCACTCATAACGTGGCTCAGACAGAACTTCCAAGTTGGACAGGAATATCCCATAAATTCCGTCTGGATGTCATTTTCAACATTATCTACATTCTCACTAAAGGTACTCGTGATTATGATTTCAGAAATGCTGTCCTCTGAATTATCAACGTTCATCGAGATCGATTGTAACTCTACCCAGAAAATCAGGCTGTATTTCGTCTGCTTCTTTACAATCTACGTCAAATTCCTTAGAAACGTACTCACAAATATGTTGAACGTTATAATTTAAAATTTTGAATTCACTCCATAGCTGATAGAAAAGGTCCACAATGAAAGCGGTAGTTGTGCCAACAATCAGCACCATATTGACGCCATAAGCATTTTCGAATAACAATACGAACCCCAAGCACGAAATGTTCTTCACGTTTACACATATTATATTGCACAATGAAAGCAAATGTATGGGCGTATTAGATTTGGAGTAACATCAGAGATAAGTTGAAACAAAAAAAAATCAACCAAGCAAAAACGGCATGTAATTAAAAGTAATGTTGTTATAATTATTATTGTTTCGTTTTCCTGACAAAAAGCAGTTTAACGTTACCCCTCGAAAGATAACATTCATCCATTTACATAAAATGTCTCTATGTTATAGTCACAATATGTTGCCGTTTCCATTAAATTCTTTATCGGCTACAATCTCCGATTCATTTCCATGATTCCATTTTATCCCCTACTTGCACGTTTTTTCCAATTTTTAATTTTTTATCCTCCCCCAATCTGATCTTCAGTTTCCCAGCTATCTCCAGTCTTTGGATTTGAGGATTTTTTTGTTCCCCATTTTTCTATTTTATCCTCCAAATCTGCTTCTCTGCTCCCGATTCGTTTAGGTTTTTTTTTTAAATTCTTCTCTTTCTTTCTTCTTTTCCTCATTCTCATTTTCCCGTTATTGTTTTTTTTTATTTATTCTCAATGAAAACGATGGGGTTTTGAAATGACACGGAAATTTATAGTTCTTGCAACTAATGGTACACGACAGGTACAGATTTATAATAATACTAGGAAAACGCTAAAGTCCGTCGCGTTGTTGAACGAGCCGGTACGTGCCTCGACCGATACGATTCCATAATGTTACATACCAATGTCTTGACAATTTAGCTGAAAATTTGTAAAATAGAAGAGAGGATAAAATCCATCGCATCTAGAGGACCTTGACATAATTCCTTGGAAAACTATTTAACTCTTTGATAACAAATAATACATGCTTCCTCGATAGTATTTGATACTTCTAGGTGGCAGTGCATGTGAGATTTTTCGTTGCCAGGTAACTTTACTTTGTTATTTCTATCTACCTACTTAAGGTCTTGACCGTTTTTAGCTGAAAATTTGGAAATAGGAGAGAATGGTGTACTTATTGACCCTGCAAAATTTCATAGCGATCGGAACATTTTTATTTTTTTATTTTTGTATTTTATTTTTATTTTGTATATCCAACGATGGATTTTGTTCAAAAAACAAAACAACAACCCGCCTAGGTGGTATGTACATGTGTGCAAATTTCAGGTCGATCAGAGAAACAATGCGACCTGTATCGAAGCAGTAACAGGAAAAAAAAAACAAAAAAATAAACAGACATTCGAGCCATAAGAGTCAAGTGGAGACGCTCGCTTCGCTCGCTCAATAATTTGTTCCTTATTTTATCATAATTACATTCACTAATATCGAACCCTATTTCCAAGAATTTAATTTAATAAAAATGCCCAGCCCCAGAGGGTTCCTTTTTGCGCAACAGCAACATCTGTTGTGCAAGGTCACGCCCATTTTCAAACCTGAGAATGGTATGTTAAGACAGAGTGAGGCGCTACTAATAGGAGACGTAAGTGGAAGCATGTGCAGGGGTTTCTGCCACTCACAAGGAATGGGTGTAGAAAGAGAAAAATATCGGGCCAACCGGCCAAGGCATACCCGGGAATCATGTTGGAGGACCTGCTAGGACAACTTTAAAAGAAATCCTGGTGGATAAATTGTGGGAAAGGTAGTTGTAAGGGCCCGGGTAGCCGTGAGTTGAGAAAAGGGAATGATAACAATATAATAATTGATGGAATTTCAAAGGTGATAAAGTTGTTGAGGGAGACATATGGAAGAGATACCATAGAAGTAGTGCATGTGATTCTAGGAAAAGGGAGCTGTATATTTAATAATCAACTGGAAAGTGGGCAAATGTGAATGAAGTGAATTTTTGTAAATAGTAGGTTTTCACCTCGATGGGGATCAGGCAGATATGCAGATGAGACGAAGATGGTAGCGAGCTACGATTGGCACTACAGAAGATTGGAGTAAACGAAACAGAAATCAAGCATGAGGTTTTTAGTACAAGGTGGGTGTGGAGGAATCCATACTAAAACAAGCGAAAGATTACCAACCGAACTGTAAAAGGATGAGAAACCTGAAAAGATTGCAAACTAAAGGGAACAGGAAAGAAAAGATTACTAAATAGGTACATTGAACATTGTCTCGCTCAATAAAAAGATGGAAGAGTTAATCGATACAATGATTGAAAGTAAAATTGAACTTCTAGGACTAAGTGAGACAAAGTGGATGGGGAAAGGGAAAAGGATTTACGAGGTGGGTACAAGTTGATGTGGTCAGGAGGCACAGAAGGAAGAAATGGGGTAGAATTCATTGCCAGCCCAAGATATAAAGAAAATATTGTAGGCATAGCATATACAAGTGACAGAATTATACAAGTGGAAATGGTAATAGATCAAGAACATGTGAATGTCATACAAGTGTATGCACCCCAAACCGGAAGACCTACTGAGGAGGACAAGTTCAGGGAAGAATTAGAATGTTGCATTGGAGGAAATGGCGTTATCGTTATGGGTGATTTCAATGCCATGGTTGGAGATGATAGAAAGGGTTATGAAGAAGTATTGGGTCCACATGGCTGGGGAAAGAGGAATGCAGATGGAAGAAAAATGTTAGAATTGTGTGCACAAAACTCTTTGAAAGTAGGAAAATAGCTGGTTTAAGAAGAAGAGGTGCAAGCATAAGATAACAAGATATGGATATGGAGACGAGGATACAAGGCACGAATCCATTATAGATTATATTTGTGTGGGGAAAGGAATAGAAAAGAGGTAAGAAGATGTGTGGGTTGTACCATCAGTAGCATTGGATAGCGACCACAGATTGCTGGTTGCTAAAATCTATAAAGGTAAAAATGTAATGAACAATAGAAGATCAAAGAAGACGCGAATTAAGGTGTGGAAGATACAAAGAAAAAAGAAAGAGACAAGTTTAGGCAAAAGATACAAGAAATGTTGCTATGTGGAGACATTCAGGGAATCGAAGAAGAATGACAAGGATTTAAGGCTGCCTTTGTAACTAGTGCAGAGGAAGTATGCGAAAGAGCAACGGGGAGAAGAAAAGAGAAGGAAACACCGTGGTGGAATGAAACAGTCAAAGAAGCTGTGCGCGATAAGAGACTGGCGTGGAGAGAGAAGATCAAGAATTATACAGAGGAAAATGTCATAAAAAAATATGTGAGGGTGAAACAAACGGTAAAGCAAATAGTGATTAGAGAAAAAGAAAAGAGTATGGAGGAGTTGGGAGAGAAATCGGAAGAAGATTTTCAAGGAAATAAAAAATAGTTGTACAACATTATCAAGGAAAAAAGGGGGAGAGTTTTAGAATCACATTTCCTACGAAAAGAAAACGGAACCGTTACAAACGACTCGCAGGAGAAGAAAACGTTATGGAAAAAATATGTTGAGAGTTTGTTAAATGTAGAAGATTTAAGGAATTGAAGACCAGCGCACAAAAGTATTACCGAAAGATAGCCCTAGTGAAACAGGAGAAGACAAAGTAGAAGATGAGGAAGAAGAAGAGCTCTCAGAAGCGGAAGTTAAATTGGCACTGAAGGAGATGAAAAACGGGAAGGCACCCGGGGTAGATGAAGTAGTTGTAGACATGATTAAAGCAGCAGGAAAAGACGGGGAGTACTGGATTTTCAGAGTGTTGACTGCAGCTTGGAGAGAAAAAAAGATTCCAAAGGATTGGGAAAAGGGTATTTTAGTACCAGTATTTAAAAAAGGTGACAACAAACAGTGTAGTTATTATAGAAGTGTCACTCTACTTTGCCAATGTGCCAAGCTGTACGAAAAAGTGCTAGAAAAGAGAACGAAAGAAAAGGTGGAAAGAGGCTTAAGAGAGGAGCTACATGGTTTCAGAAGTGGACGGTCAACCGTGGACTTGATTTTCTCAATAAGACAGCTCATGGAAAGAAAATGGGAAAAGGGGGAGGTAATTTGGATGGTTTTTCTGGATCTTACAAAGGCCTATGACAGAATGCCCAGAGAGAGAGAGAGAGTTTGGGAATGCCTCCGAAAAAAGAAGATTGGTGTAAGATTGGTGGAAAGAGTAAAGAGTATGTATGTGAAGAATGTGAGTTGCGTGGAAAATAGGGATGGCAGAACGGATTGGTTTGAAGTAAAGACGGGTCTCAGACAAGGGAGTGTACTGTCACCGATGCTCTTCAATATAGTACTCGACGAGATATTGAGGAAAGTGGAGAGAGATGGGCCGCAGTCGTCCAGAACCTTAATATATGCTGCCCAATATACTCATATGGGGGAAATCGTGGAAGAGGTACAGAAGAAAGTGGAGAAATGGAATGAACGTACGGAAGAATTTGGACTAGAGATAAGCATTGACAAGAGTGAAGTGATGGTTATGGGAAAAAATAAGAAGTCTGGGAATAGGAAAAAGATTGTACTTCGAGGGGAAGAACTAGTAGAGACACAATGTTTAAATACCTGGGCAGCATAATCTCCGACGATGGAAAAATAGACGCGGAGATTGCAAGGCGTACTGGTATCGCAGAGAGATTCTTCCAGTTAGTGAGGAAACTGCTTTTGGAAAAAAGAAGTGCCCAAGGCGATGCAAACTTTTAATAAAAAAAGCATATTTTTGTACTTGTACTCGCATATATGGTGCAGTGACATGGCCAATTGGGGTAAAGAAGAAAGACAAATTCAAGCTGCAGAAATGAAATTTTTAAGGAGTGTAATGGGAGTTACGAAGATTGATAAGATGAGGAGCACGAAGATAAGGAAAGAACTAGGAGTAGAGAGTTTAAACTTTAATCTAGGGAAGAAAGGCTGAGGTGGTTTGGACATATGAAGAGAATGCAGAAGGACAGGATCCCTAAGATACAGTACGAACAAAACGCAGGAAACAAACAGAGAAAAAGAGGGAGGCCCAGACTGAGATGGGAAGAAGTTAAAGCAATGGATTTGAAAAGGAGAAATGCAGCTTGGGAAAGGATTAACCAGGAAAGATGTTGGGAAGAACGAAAAATATGGCAAAAACTGGTGGAGGTCCCTGAGGAAGAAGACAGAGGAGAGGAAGAAAGTGAAGTTGATGATGCAGAGGAAGAAAAAGATGATGTGGGAGAAGCGTCAGGCATGGCTAAGCCCGGGGAGCCAAGAATGTGGTGGAAACCTCCCACCCCCTACCCGACTCAGTTGAAAATAGGGTTCGATATTAATTTAATGAATTTATCAATTATATTTATTCACTATTTTGTGGTCTGGTAGAAGCATATAGTTTATTCTCATTGTGTGTTTTACATTGGCACGGTCTCTGAAAATATGGTGCAACATGAATAATGTAATCACTTTCGATTCGGTTATGTGATAAACACAACTGGACTCACCTTATAAGAGCCTGGTGTTGCTGGACACACTCCTTGAGGCGTCTCTGCATCGCTTGGTCGAGAGCAAGTCTCTTTGCCGCCGCCTTCTTGGATTTCTCGATCCAACCTGCCAACTCGTTCATCATCGGGACTTCCCTCTGCCTTCCCAGCGTTACACTCTCTCCTTCTAAAGCCCTCTCTCCTGGCATCTCCTTGTTGCCGATGACTGTCACTTCATAACGTGGCTCAGACAGAACTTCCCAAGTTGGACAGGAATATCCCATAAATTCCGTCTGGATGTCATTTTCAACATTATCTACATTCTCACTAATGGTACTCGTGATTATGATTTCAGAAATGCTGTCCTCTGAATAATCAACGTTCTTCGAGATCGATTGTAACTCTACCGAGATATCAGGCTGTATTTCGTCTGCTTCTTTACAATCTACGTCAAATTCCTTAGAAACGTACTCACAAATATGTTGAACGTTATAATTTAAAATTTTGAATTCACTCCATAGCTGATAGAAAAGGTCCACAATGAAAGCGGTAGTTGTGCCAACAATCAGCACCATATTGACGCCATAAGCATTTTCGAATAACAATACGAACCCCAAGCACGAAATGTTCTTCACGTTACACATATTATATTGCACACTGAAAGCAAATGTATGGACGTATTAGATTTGGAGTAACATCAGAGATAAGTTGAAACAAATAAAAATCAACCAATGCAAAAACGGCATGTAATTAAAAGTAATGTTGTTATAATTATTATTGTTTCGTTTTCCTGACAAAGAGCAGTTTAACGTTACCCATCGAAAGATAACATTCATCCATTTACATAAGATTGTCTCCTATGTTATAGTCACAATATGTTGCCGTTTCCATTTAAATTTTCTTGTTTTCGGCTACTAATCTCAGGAATTCTATTTCCATGATTTCATCATCATCATTATCCATCGCCGTTTCCTACTTCTGGCAGGGTCAGTTTGGGTTTTGTAACCAAATTTTTACATTTATTTTTATCCTCCCACAATCGTGTATCTTCTACATGCTCCCAGCTATCTCCACTAGTCTGTAGGACTTTGCTATGGACTCCTATCTCTTCCTAGGTCTCCTTCATCTTCTTCTTCAATCTCCATTCAATCCTTTTCACATACATTCTCCTGGGCATTCTCGCTTCCGTTATTCGTTTTTAATGTGTGTTTTTTTTTAAATTCTATCTCTTCTTGTCTTGCCTTCTGTGCTTCTCAGGAATCTCATCTCCGCCGCCTGTATTTGGCTTTCTTCTCTGCCGCATATGCGAGTATCGGTATGAAGTAGGTCTTGTATAGTGTCATCTTGCACGGTATGGGTATTTTCCTATCCCACACCAGGCCTATTACGCACTGGTAGAAGCTACTGGTCTTTTGTATTCTGTCAGTAGTTTCCTTTTTTATCTTCCCACTTGCCAATTTTTCACTTCCTAGGTATCCAAAACTCTCCACCACCTCCAGGATTTCTTAATTACTTGATCTCTGCATGATAGTTCCTTACGTCTCCTTCTCTATGCATAGTAACAACCTTGCTTTTGATCACGCTCATCTCCATGCCGGCCTCTTCAATGTGCCTCTTCCAGAGCTCCGTGTATCTCTGGAGTATACCTCCTCATACTCCGACCATGCCACGAAATCATCGGCATACAGCATAACCTCCACCTCCTTCGTTTCCTCCATCGTTACCTTGTGTGTGTGTGTTGGATGGAAGATAAGGTTTCACTAGCCTTAATCCCGCCTTACAATTAAGACCTTAATCAAATCAAAATCTTTACCTTGTGTGGATGTCATTTATCACTATTATAAATAGTAGTGGTGATAGCACACTTCCCTGCCTCAGCCCTTGTGTTATTCGGAACCACCCTGACAGCCCATTATCCCAAACTGTGTTTTTACACTGCTTTCACATACTATGTACATAATTCTAACCCTGCTTATCAGTCCGTTGTCCACTCCTTTCCTTTCCAAGACAAATCGGGTCTATGATCGATCTTCCCCATCTCAACCCATATTGTTCTTTATTCAGCATGGTCCACCTCTACTTTCATCCTTCCGTCTGAAACCCTTTCGTATATCTTTGCTGTATGGCTGAGTAAAGTGATGCCACTGTAGTTGCCACACTTCTTTCTATCTCCTTTCTGGTTGGATGAGAGAAGCGAAGACAAGTGGTCCCGTATTTTCCATGACTTCCATCTGAACTGTGTTTCCATCATCTAAATAAACTGTGAATTACCTAATTTCAACCGGGAACTGTGTATTTGGTGCTAAATTACCAGTGTCGCCGATAGCCAGGAGTCTCGTCCAGAACCACGTGCACATCTGTCATTTGGATTATTCTTCTAACCCTAAACAAAAAAACATCGCTCTCCCCTTCACTACGTTACTACAAGGATTGCTGTTGACTACGGCCGAAGGTTATGTACATGCCGATGGGCATTATAAATCATTGTTAATTTGTGTATTTAATATTCTCTATATAACTTAATATTTTTGGTGGGTATACGAAGGTTTTTCTAACCTTAATTAATAATCGAGCTTTAATAGGTAGGGTCTTTTTCAGTATTGTTAATTTGTCATGTACAACTGTTCAATGTAGAACTGAATTATAAGAAATCGAATGCAGTTGCTATCAATGTAGTTAAAAACTCCTGGTATTTCCCATTGTCAATCTAGTTCAGGGTGGGATGGGGAGGATTTCTCACCCTGGTAATTTCATCCCTGGCTCTGTTTTACTGAAAGGTATCCCCGCCGGGGATGGCTAAATCCCCACCTCTGGATATCCATGTCATCTCATATAAAATAAAATGACTTTATCTCGTAATGTTAATAAATCATGCGTCAATTTATACCTATTACTTTTCAAATAATACCTCAGATCACTTCTAATGCCATCTCGAGGGCAATTATACCCCAAAATTTTTCCTCAGATCGCTTCTAATGCCATCTTGAGGGCAATAATACCCCCAAAATTTTTCCTCAGATCGTTTCTAAGGCCATCTCGAGGGCATTAATACCCCCCAAAAAAATTTCCTCCAGCGGCTGGGCTTCGCCCGAGACCCTTACAGCACACACAGATACTATACTTGGCCATCCCCCCTCTGCCAAGCCAACAATTCACACACTGAATTCTAGTTACAAATAAGCATTGTTGCTGGTACACTAGTGGTGGAACCTGAGAGCTGAGCCGAGGTCGTCTCCAAGGTAAAGTTTTGGAATCCTGGTGATATAGGTAATTAAACTAATCTTTTTTTGAGTATCGTACTCACTGATGAGCTAGATAAAATTTCAATGAAATTTAGTGTCTTCATATCCTAGCCGGGCAGCAAAGGGTAGTAAACGTCACAATCTTTTATCTAAGCAAAATTATCTAGATAATTATTTGTATTCATTATCATTTATCTAAATAATGTTTTTACAATGTATCTTTTATCTAATCTAGATAATTTTTTTGGGGGGATTATCTTTATCTTTATAAATGTAACGGATCAGACCCTGAGTTTGCCCGGATCAGGAATCTGGTTACTAAATTACGTAGATGTTTAACTAGCTCAACAGAAAATACGAAACCCTAAAAAAAAAATTTGATGATGCTTATTAATTCCTAATTAATAAAATTTTTAATTGTCTTTAATTAGTCACGCCTTAATTAAATTACCTGCTGTCAGAATCTCCACCATCGATGCTGCCAGAAACTCAACTCTGCTCTGCCTTACTGGGCTCACTTCGACCAGCAATAATGCTTATGAACTACTTTTCATAGGAGGATTTTTTAGGAGTACAATCTACATTGAAAATTACATCATTAATTTTAACACACTCCAGTTCACTATTGACAATTGGACATGACAATTACAATGAAATTACCCTGCCTATCGAGCTCGTTACTAATTAAGGTTAGAAGAACCTTCGCATACCCCTTCAAAATGTGAATTTATACATTTATGATTAGCAAGAAAATATAATTAATGACAATGTAATGCCCTAGGCATGTACTTAACCTTCGGCCGTAGTTCGTAGTAATCCCAATATGGTAATGTTGTAAAATGGAGGGCAAGTTCTTGATGTTGGGGTCAGAAGATCATGGCGATGACACACATGGCTTGAGTATGTACTGGTAATCGGTCACACTGTCTATTGATTATAAGCACTGTTCTTATGGACACTCAGTTTATTGATTGGAAACACAGTTTATTGATTAAAAACATAGTCTATTGATTGGAAGATTCTTGATAATTTGAAGTTCCCAGTTTGAAATGTTTTGTGCCGGTAAAATTAATTATTGTTAATTATGATTGATAAAATGTTCGAAAATCTTACTGTCTGACGTAACTGTTCTCATGAATAAAATTCCACTGACAATTATGACACAATTATTGCATTGCTGTTGAAACTGTTCTACCTGTCCGATGCTCGGCACAAGATAATTAATTAGTGATAGTATTGGCTAATCACTGACGACGATGTAAAAATGGATGCTCGGCACAGTTAATTAATTAGTGATAGCAGTGGCTAATCACTGACGACGATGAAAAATGATGCTCGGCACAGTTAATTAATTAGTGATAGCAGTGGCTAATCACTGACGACGATGAAAAATGGATGCTCGGCACAGTTAATTAATTAAGAATCACTTCAACTCGATGATCACTAATGAAGTTCAAACGCGATACTTGATTCGGCACCCTACCCCGAAGCACGGTAGGACCTATAAAAACTTAGCTAATCGCGACCGTCATGGTGGTTCCGTGCAATCCGAAGAGCCCCCATCCTTCGACTCCATGAGTTCCCGCTCCTTCTTACCAAAAACTCAAGTATGGCCCCTCAAGTACACAACGTCGCTTCTCAGGTTCCGTGAAACAGACCAATTATATACTCTTCCGATCTCAACTTGAAACCTCTGATCCCCTGCTAAACATACCTGGACTTATGCCCTTTGTCACTCTATCCTATTGACTCGACCCTTACTATTGACCAAAACAACTCGCAAAAATACTGCGTAGCAGCTACTCGGAACTGAGATTAAATCAGCCATCTAGGCCGAGTGAGCAATCAACCGTGAAATCGTCGCCGACTGGCAGGCGCTACCTAGTTTACCAGAACCAACATCTCTTACAAATTTTCTAGACATCTGTCTGCAACAAGATTAACTCCCATTCAAACGTTCCTTGAAAAATAATTATTTGCTCTGCACTGCGTAGCTGTATTCGGATTTTGAAAGAAATCTACCTCCGAGATGTTTCTCTAACCTTGATCTATCCCTGGCTGTTCAACTTTGATTACAATTAAATATCGATGTTAATTAGAACTGAAGCTTGATTTAAGTTTCTAATTACTAATTAAAAATAAAATTGATTACTAAATAAAATTAACATTTGATATGCAAATTTGATATGCAAATAGGCAAAAAAAAGTTTAGTATGCAAATACCACACATAAATCTAGGGAAATTCAAAGATTGACAGTAGGACCTAAGTCCAGTCGCGATATATATATAAAAAATAAATGATCAAGTTCACAACACTGGTTATAAATATTAATTCTTAATTGGGCTATTACCCCAAAATATTATTTTTTACCACATAATCTAACCACAGCATAATACTACACTAAAATTACTATTTAAAAAGTTATATCTTGTAACTGTGATTTTGCACGAACTTCTCAATTTTTTTTATCAAAATATTTGTGAAAATTGGCGTTTTAAGAAATTTCTTAAATCGGCTTTAACCTGTTTCTTTTTTGTTCCACATTGATACTAGAGCATCGTACCACTCTAGAATGGCCCTTTATAACAAAGTGTCTTAAAACTGTGTTCAAATTACTCTCGAACATCCAAAAATATGCATTCCAAAATCCAACCCCTTCTTGGTAATCAGCATATTTTGACCGAACCAATTGCCCAAATTAAAAAACTAAATATAGAGAATTTATAGAAAAGGTTGTCAAGTACGTCAATATAATGACCAATATTGTTTTAGATCAAAATCCTCCAAGGTCACGGGTCATAAAGATCGTCCCTATGTTATTTCTTATGGAAGATTTTTACCGGTGGGACATAACTAAAAAAAATTACAAACTTTGACAATTTTTTCCGGGTCATGGTTGAACCAATAATTTTTCTGTTTATTTCTAAATTCACAAGAAGTTAGCCTTTATGAAATATATTTTTGAGTTTAGCGGGTGCATACCGCTTTAATTGATATTCGAAAAGCTATTATGTAGACAATTAATAGTACGTAGTGTTTATTATGTTTGCCCTTTTACCATCAGATCAAACAAATAATCTAACGAACTTTTACTAAGCTTCGCAAACGCTTTTTCAGGCGCGTTGTTGGATGAGCGTATTTTTTTTAAACGAAAAAGAGCGTAAATTTTCGTTTTTTTATAAGAAGTTTTTTTTCGATTGCGCTCAAATTTCACACAAATGTACCAATTCTTAAAATTAAGGTTCTGAGAAAATAATATTACAATCGGATAAAACATGTAGGTGTTATAAGACGAAGAATTTTTGTTTAAAACGAAAAAAAACGTAAAATTGCGATTTTCATGAGAAATAATTTTTCGATCACGCTCAAATTTCACACCAATATATTAATTCATAAAATTAAGGTTCTGTGAAAAAATTATTACAATCGGATAAAGCATGTAGGTGAAATAAGTCGAAGAATGTTTTAAAAATAAGAAAACTCGTAAAATTGCAATTTTCATATGAAATAATTTTTTTATTGCGCTCAATTATCACACGAATATATATATATATATATATTAATTCATAAAATAAGGTTCTGTGAAAAAAATCATTACAATCGGATAAAGCATGTAGGCCTAGATGTTATAAGTCGAAGAATTTTTAAACCGAAAAGAACTTTAAATTGCGATTTTAATGAGAAATAATTTTTTGATTGCCCTCATAAACGTGGCAGTTCTAAGTTCAAAGATTTCGAAGGCCTCCAGAAAATTTCATTACAATTGGAGTATCGGTTTAGGAAAAAGAAAAAAGAAGAAAAAATAAAAAAGAAGGAAGAAAAAAAAACATTCCGGATTTGTTTCTCCAGTGTTGTGAAATGGAATCATCGCTTCGCTCATCCTATAAATTATCGTCAAATCATCATCATCGTGTGTAAATATGTTACTTTGTTACGTGTTTCAACTGTGGCGTGTAATGTGTGTAATGCATAAATCCGGCATAAATAATAAAAATAATAATAATAATAATAATAATAATAATAATAATAATAATAATAATAATAATAATAATAATAATAATAATAATAATAATAATGTTTTTTTTTAAGTTTTTAAATAGAAGTTTTATAGAATTTTTGAAATCAAGATTGAATTGAATTAGGGGGAATGAACACAATTAAGTGTCAAACTAGTATTTACGAAATATCACAGATAAAATGTTCAAATGTAATTCCGTTATCAAAGGCAAAGAAGGTTTTGTATCCTTAATAATTAAAACTTACCTTAGTAATGGCTTTCCTCTTATAAAGCCCATTCCCACAACTCCAATGACCAAGGGAAACAATGCTTTCATCAGGGGCAATAATGCACAATCCGTGACGTACTTGGACCAGACTTTTATGTTCTCAAAAACTAATTTCGTATACGGGATGTCCTGCAGAAGTTGACCTTCATGGATACGGTCAAGGTTACGACAAACTTTCTTCAGTTGTTTTTGTTGGAACGAGTATGTTAAAATTTTCACAAGGGCTATCACATTGTATGAAATGAAAAACATCATTTCAACAATGTTCACAAAATTGCTCATCCCATTCAAAAAAATTGTGTATATAGGCAAAATAATGCCCAAGCAAGTCATCCCAACAGAATATCGATGGTAGAAATATCGTAACTGGCCCTCTTGTGCATTTTTAGTTGGATACAACCCTATAAAAGATAATCAACACAACATTATATAGCCATAATCAGCTTTGGTTGTTCATTACGAGATGGACTAGGCATACCGCTTTTGTAAAATGGCATTGAATTAATTGTTCTTAGTAATGGTAATATCTGTTAAAAAAAATGCGATAGGTAAAGAAACTCATAAAAAAATAACTGTGTAGACAGACAGACAGACAGACAGACAGACAGACAGACAGACAGACAGACAGACAGACAGACAGACAGACAGACAGACAGACAGACAGACAGACAGACAGACAGACAGACAGACAGACAGACAGACAGGAATCTACAAATGTTTCTCCTAGAACGGATGTCCTATGGAAATCTACATTCAGTATTATGTGTACCTGTGAAGTCCAATAGTTTGTTGTATCTCGCTAAGACTTTAAAGTCTTTATCCTCGACCAACTTGCCCACGACAAACCTCTTCAAGAGACCGATGTAGTCATCCATGTTGCTTCTCCACTAGACCTTGTGTCTCTGGGGGCTACCTTGGCGCATGTGAGCCAAGGTTGTGTTCCGTGATGTCGAGCCGTAAAACAATGTATCAATAATGCAAAACAAAGTGCCCTACCTAGAAGGATTCAGTACTAATAATACTAATACTAATAATAATAATAGTACTAATATACTGAATCCTCCTAGTGCCCTACCTACTCGAAAATACCGTCCCTATATATACACGTATTGGAATATTGTCTAGCCAACAATGCGGAATCAATAATGCAAAACAAAAGGTCCCACCTAATCGTTAACACTTTGTTAGTACTAGGAAACGCTCAGTTGGACGCGTTGATAAGCGAGCACGTGCTATAGCTAGACCCACATTGCACATTTTTTTTTAAATTAAAATTTGCGACGTTCGCTGTCCACAGGGCCATTTTTCCAATATTATTTATTATTGCCAAGGTATTTGGGTTAACCCGTGGGTAAACCTTTACTTTGTGGATAAAATCCACCGCTATCTAGAGGACTTTGATATCATATCCTTGAGAATACTTCACTGCTTCCTCGATAGTATTTTGATTACTTCTAGGTGGCAGTGCATAGTGGCCAGAAACTTCTTCGTGCGACTTTTCGTTGCCATGGTAACGTTACATTTGTTAAAATGTAATTTCCATCTACACTACTTACCGGATCAAAATAAAATTTACAAATTCGTGACCGGACGGACATTGTAAATGATTTGACCACCTCAGATTTTGTCGCCGTTAAGTTAAAAAAAAAATCGATTCACTTTTGTAACTTTGTAACTTTTTGAACGATTTTGCCACAAAACTAATGGCATTCAATCCAGTACGAAGCTTGCGTATGGTCCAAATTTCATCTCGATCCGAACCTCCGTTCGAACGTTATGGCAAGACATACAAAAAAAAAACAGTGACAATTTTTTCCGGCAGAGTCAAATGGAAACGCTCGCTTAATAAAATTACCTGCATGCAGACCTGTTATTCAGAAAGGTTTCCCTTCGTCTTATTGCTACAAGTGTAGGGATATTAGATTCTGAAAGACAAGCAAGACTGTTCAAACAAACGTTGGATTGATTTTCTTATGAAATCAATGCTCTACGAATGTAAGCAGAAACTGTTTGTCACCTGTTCTACATTGTAAATACTATCATACTAGTTAAAACACTTTAACTTATTCGAATTAATGTAAGTTCGAAGTAGTGGTATTGATAAACACTCAGACATGTCCAAAAACCGCCCTGTTTTCACTGCCAACTAAATCAGTTGTGCAATGCAAATCAATCTCACACAATACACAAGGAACTTCCAAATACCCTCCAACATGCGTTTCTTTTTGTTTTTTCGAAGAAGAATTAAATTTCTGTTAATTTTCGTTGGTTATCCCAGTGATTAGAATAATTGTACTTCCTTGATACACATTGTCATTTAAAAAAACGTCAAAGAGCGTATATCTTCGTCCTGCTCACTTTATTACTGTGGACAAAGCGCAAAGATCCCTAAAATTGGAAATGTTCAACTTTTTGGGACTTTGGAAGTATCAAGTATGAAAATAAGTATTCCCATAGGTGAATCCTCAGTATGCTTTAATTGTTCATTACACATTGTGGTTTTAATATAATATATTCCAAACAAAACATTATAAACTCCCAAGTGTGTCTGTAAAATAGCCTAGATATTTAACCAAACTATATTCTAAAAGATTTGTATACAATTGATCAAACATATCACAATTAATAAGTTTCATTAAACTGAAATAATTTAATTTTACCAAATGAAGTCAGATTCATCCTATGTTTCACTGCAATTTTTAAATTGCTTTATTGATCGAAAAATACCGAAGAACAACGTGTATACATAGTTTTAGAGGACACATTATTAAACACCATTATAATGTGATAAATTCTACAGAAAACTTGTGACAATTTCATCATCCAATTAAAAACAACACGTGCACATAAAAAACTAGGTAAATTAGAAATAGATCATAAACTTATAATATATTACTATGACTTGCGTGATGAACGAAAATCTGTGAAACATTTATCAGACAATATGTCAAATTGTAATAATGTTCCAGTAGTAAAGCAGGTATCTACGAAGCCCTAGATTACTCCTAGTAACGTAGTTTACAAAATTTCAACTTTATATCTTATATCAGTACGCTATTTACAAACAGTTCCTGGTCTCAGTAAGGGCTCAGTATTTGTTACAGAAAGTATAAAATAAGACTTGAATTAGCAATGGCAGAGTTATATTTCAGACTTTCACCAAAATATTGGAAAGATGAACAAATGCAGACGGACAGCTATACCTACTATAGCAATAAAAACGCATCTAGAAAAAATGTTTTTATAATATAAAGGAATATATTAACGATCACAATTTTGTTCATAATATGTAAGTAAGGCATTATCAGCTGTTATTACCAATTTAATCAATTTGACCACTTATTCTGTGAAACCGTTTTTGTGTAAGTATGTATGCACATAATAGAAATTATCGTTATTAGTCTTGAGTAGTTGAGACTTGCTTATGTAACATTCTAGTGTAATTTATGTATATTTCATAGTAAATGATTATCATATTACAAATCGAAAGTAACAATGTAACCCATGGATGCTAATAAAACTGAACTGAAAAACTTCCCGTGCTGCTGAACAGCAATTTGACCACTTATTCTGTGAAACAGTTTGTGTGTAAGTATGAATGTGCATAGAAGATATTATCATTAACAGTCTGGAGTAGTTGAGACTTGCTTATGTAACATTCTAGTGTAATTTATGTATATTTCATAGTATATGATTATGATATGACAAATCCAAAGTTACAATGTAACCCATGGATGCTAAAAAAACTGAACTGAACAACTTCTCGTGCTGTTAAACAGCAATTTGACCACTTATTCTGTGAAACCGTTTTTGTGTAAGTATGTATGTACATAGTAGATATTATCATTAATAGTCTTGAGTAGTTGAGACTTGCTTATGTAACATTCTAGTGTAATTTATGTATATTTCATAGTAAATGATTATGATATGACAAATCCAAAGTTACAATGTAACCCATGGATGCTGATAAAACTGAACTGAACAACTTCCCGTGCTGTTAAACAGCAATTTGACCACTTATTCTGTGAAACCGTTTTTGTGTAAGTGTACATAGAAGATATTATCATTAATAGTCTTGAGTAGTTGAGACTTGCTTATGTAACATTCTAGTGTAATTTATGTATATTTCATAGTAAATGATTATCATATTACAAATCCAAAGTTACAATGTAACCCATGGATGCTAATTAAAGTGAACTGAACAACTTCTCGTGCTGCTAAACAGCAATTTGACCACTTATTCTGTGAAACCGTTTTTGTGTAAGTATGAATGTACATAGTAGATATTATCATTAATAGTCTTGAGTAGTTGAGACTTGCTTATGTAACATTCTAGTGTAATTTATGTATATTTCATAGTAAATGATTATGATATGACAAATCCAAAGTTACAATGTAACCCATGGATGCTGATAAAACTGAACTGAACAACTTCTCGTGCTGCTAAACAGGCGACACTCTACGTGGCCAGTTATTTTCTTTGCGTAATACTAGTGCTAAACCACTTTAAGTCGTCTACTAGTGTTAGTGTTGGATTATTTTGCAGATATTCTGC
Organism: Sweltsa coloradensis; assembly: GCA_024449915.1. Taxonomy (NCBI): domain Eukaryota; kingdom Metazoa; phylum Arthropoda; class Insecta; order Plecoptera; family Chloroperlidae; genus Sweltsa; species Sweltsa coloradensis. Next base: position 53,872 of record JAMZAV010010647.1, read on the forward strand.
CCTGCACCTTGGTCCGGATTCCTGTAACTATTTAACCTTCAAATCTTAGCCCCGGGGTTACATTGTAATCCTTACCTAATTCAAGTGGATAAGACTGTATTCCACTACAAGTGTAGTACAAGTACAAGTGATGTGTGTGTGCAACACTTGTACTGGACTACAGTGATATCTGCGAGGATTAGGACAGGGTCACATCAGGTCCATTAATTAACTAGCCCCCCCCCCCCCCCCAACATTGAAATTTCCAAAATATGAACATCTCCACGTTTTGTGCTCGTTTTGTGCTGAAATGTGCCGTAGTTAAATCGTTTTGAGCAGCTACGGATTAGTAGATATAGCCAATACAATGAGGGGGGCTAACTTAATGCTCAAAACGATTTAATTCTGGAACATTTCAGCATAAAACGAGCACAATACGTGTTCAAATTTTGGAAATTCCAATGGGGGGGGGGGGGAAGTTAATGGACCTGTCACATTCTACCCCTCGGTGTTTAGAGTTAAGGGTTAGAGTTAAGGGTTAAAATAGTTACAGGAATCGGGCCTTCAAAGTCCAACTCTCTACCTTCCCGTGGTTTGGCCTGTGAGTAGGGGAGGAGTGTATTCCCCAAAACTAAAGGGCGAGCTCTGGCCGGTTGGGATGCGTGTTGCAGAGAGAGCCCTCGCGCAACTTTTTATCACACCTTTCTTCATTCTCACAGCCTTACTCATATCTATTTTCTTCTTTCACTTTTTTCTTCTCCATACTTGCCGGCCCTCTCTGCAACGAGCACTCCTCCGTTCCCACCCAGTTAAACCCATCTTATCCAACATCCTCACTCCTTCCCATTAACCCCTCGCGTGTTCCCTAACGTACCTCCCTTTGGAGGGAAGAAAACATGGTGGTAATCCACAATTATAGAAAAATAAAATTTAGAAGATTCCAAAACACTTGAAATGGGCACTGATAACTCTACTGTTGAGTGCCCTAAAACAATATTAACTAACTAACTAGTTAAAGGAATCCGGCCGCTATCCCTCTATCCCCCTATCCCCCTATCCCCCTATCCCTAAGTGCCAAGTCTTTGTATTCGAACAGAGTCCGTCCACGTGCCTCGTATTACCTATTGTACTTTGATATTTCGAAAATGTTATTTAAGATATTCCGTTTTATTTCAAGAATCAATAACACCACCGCGACGTAGTACTTGGTTTAAAATATTCATGGCTCTCTCAAGGACAAACGATTTTGAAATGGAAATACGAGGTGTACGAGAGAGATTTTAGTTTGACATATTTGCTTACAAGAAAGTTAAGGGACGGGAAAGTAGATAATTCGTTTTTTTATTTATAATTATAAGTATTTTTCTTAATTTTTTTAACTTGACTAACGATTATTACTACATTATCATTTCTTCATTCATAATCATATTGACTCATTCTGCAAATAGCATGCTTAGAAATAATTAGTTTGTGTAAAAAAAAAAACGAAAATTACAAAATGATAGATTTTAAGCACCTGCATGTATATCCAATCGGATATTTAAAATTCATCAATACATTTTCGTGAGCTTTAGGGCTTTTATAATCAATTATTTTATCCTGACAATGCAAATCATGATGTCTCGAAATCAGTATTATTAGAAATGTTAATGCAAATCATGATGTCTCGAAATCAGTTTTATTAGAAATGTTTGTAGCTTATTGGATGAGCGTAGCGAGCGTAGCGAGCGAAGCAAAGATTCCATTTCACTACACTGGAGAAAAAAATCCGGAATGTTTTTTTCTTTCTTTCTTTCTTTCTTTCTTTCTTTCTTTTTTTCTTTTCTTTCTTTCTTTCTTTCTTTCTTTCTTTTTCTTTCTTTCTTTCTGTTTTTTGTGTGTTTGTTAACACGATTCCGGCTAAACCGATACTCCGATTGCAATGAAATTTTATGGAGACCTTCGAAATCTCTGAACTTAGAACTGCCACGTTTTTGAGCGCAATCGGGAAATTTTTTCACATAAAAAACGCAATTTTACGATTTTTTTCGATTTTTAAAAAATTTCTTCGACTTATAACACCTACATGCTTTATCCGATTGTAATGATTTTTTCACAGAACCTTAATTTTATTAATTAAGATATTCGTGTGAAATTTGTGCGTAATCGAAAAATTATTTCTCATGAACATCAAAATTTTATGTTTTTTTTTCTTTTTAAAAACAATTCTTTGACTTATAACACCTACATTCTTTATACTATTTTAATAACTTTTTTACAGAACCTTAATTTCATGAATTAATATATTCGTGTTAAATTTGAGCGCAATCGAATAATTATTTCTTATGCAAATTGCAATTTTACAATTTTTTTCTTTTAAAAAAATAACGATTAATTAAAACAATTAAGTAAATTTTTTATTTTATTTAATTTAACTATAAAAATTAAGTTAATTTTTTATATAATTTAATTTAATTAAAAAAAATCTTCGACTTAGTAATGATTTTTTCACAGAACAACAGAAAATCCGCGTAATACATGGCATCTCAATGCACCATATACGCTCATCCAACAACGCGGCGGGACTTAAGCGTTTTCCTAGTATTATTTAAAAATGTTCATTGTTCAGCCATGTCAAGTAACATTTTGTCCCAATCATTATTGGCGAAGGCTATAGTATCCCAGAATAGGGCAGACTCACAACGTTTGTGTATTATTCTACTACATTCAGGGCCAGTTTCCGATTACATAAATATAAAAAGTTTACTTATTATAGAATATTTTGAGTCATAAAAGTACAACAACAACAACACAACACACAATAACAAGCACAACATTATACAATGATTGATTATTATAACTTTGACATTATGGCATTCGAACTGATGTTATAATATTCACTGTTAATTTTAAATTATTTTTATATTGATGTCGCCCAACTAGGCATAATTGTACCTCTGTTATATGAAAAACTAAAGAGGGTATGTACATGTCCATAATCCTACACTAACCAACCTGTCCCGTCACGGGAATTATTACATTAAAATACTCCTAACTATTATTTCCTAATCAAAAGTATCGGAAAACTAGCTATTGACTATTGCTATTTGCTATGAGTGTTTTACGTTTATAAAATGCACAAGGTTCATTAGTAGTAATATACTCTTTTTTTTTACAAATCCATCCACATAAAACCACAATTTTACCTAGCTTCACTCAAAATGCACCGATGGTTAGCACATTGCTGAAGTACGCTGTGGGTCACGGCAATTGATCTTTCTTATTTTCTATGTTTGCAAGTGAGTGTAAATTTAGTTTATGTTTATTTTTGTAATGCTGTTGTTGTTTTTGTTGTTGTTGTTGTTGACGCGTCCTTAATCCAAATAAACAAAAAAAAAATTGTGAGTAAACGGAAGTAGGCTTGAATATATTGAGTTTTACAAACATTGTGCTCGACATTTTCCGTAAAGCTAGTTATACATTACACATTATAATAGTGATTATATACATATTCAACTGACAAATATAATTATATTATACATTGGTATAATGTTTAAAATAGGATACATTAAACACTTGACATTTAGTTAAAAATAATCCGGACTCAATATAACTTGTAACAAGACAAACACCATAATTCTGTCAGCTTCATCTTCATTGCCCAAGCGATATTATGTAACCATTTATCTAAACTCCTTTCATATGTTAAAATATACCAGTTTACAACTTTTATGCATTGCTTGATTATTAAATAATTAATGTGTTTTTGGAACCTGAGCGCATGCACTTTTCCCGCGCTAGCATCGTGCCATTTCACCATTTGTTGTGTTTTAATAATGTAGATAGAATCTTAAAGAGTTATCTTTATTTATGTTTTCCAAACGCCAGGAAAGTGTTGAAATAGGAGTGTGCACAAGAGATAACCTGAAACCAAAACCAAATCAATATCAATGTTTATTGTTCATACTTCATGAACACAGTTTCACCATGGAGTTTGATAGTACTGTTTAACAGTCAAATATTTCATAAACAGTTTAACCAGGAGTTTGAATAGTACATGGTTTAACAGTCATAATATTTCATGAACACAGTTTAACCATGGAGTTTGAATAGTACATGGTTTAACAGTCAAAATATTGTCCTAATATTAAACCCTCCACGTGCTAGAAAATCTATCTTTTTAAATCATTTTTACAACCGTGCCATTACTTTATGGAATAATATTTCTCTGGAAATCAAATATGCTCAAAATTTTCAAGATATCAAATATTATTTTAGTTAAATATTGTAATTTAAATTGTATGTTTCTATTTTTTTCTACCGCTCATTGTTGTTGATTAATTTTATCCTTTGATTTGGCCTATAACAAATTAGGTTATTTTATCTAGTTGTAATGAAGGAAATCAGGCAGAACTTGCTTCTTGCCCTCTCTGATTTTCTTCATCATTTTGAGTTTACTTTGTATCTTGATTTGTGGAAATAAAAAATAATTATTGTAAGCTCTGTTATCAAATCGATTATTAGAGTACAATCAGAGAAATTATACAAAATCTTGCTTATATAATATAATAATACAATTTGATTATTCTTATTTTTGCACGTCAGAATGTTGAGTTAAAATGTCTTGCAATACACAACATACAATATGGGGGTGCGCTGACTCTTTGTCTACGGACATTTGGTATAATCAGTCATTTGGTCTAAACAGCTTTTTCGTCTAAGGCGACAAATGGTATAAGTGGACATTCGGTCTAGTATTTTTTGGTCTATAGTTCTTTCGTCTAGTATGTATTGAGGTCTAAAAACATTTGGTCTAATCTCCCAAATAAAAGGTCTAAATTTTTATTTTTCAAATGTTGTTATTCTTGTAATCTTCGTAATTTTGTACAATATTTTCAAGTTGTTGCTGGTTGGTTAGATAGCGCTTGTTAACTGGTCGCCTTACTGTGTTATTTCCACCTGCAAGCTGTGTCATTATGACTGCTGTTTTCCTCTGATCTTTCTTGAGATGTTCTATGAACTTCTCAATTGATGCGTGATGTGTAAATATAAGCTTCTGGAATCTACTATGCCAACCCTCGACAGCATTATTTGTGCGCTGTTTGCCACTTACAACTAGATCGTGAACGTTCCACGTTTGTGGAGGAAATCTCGGTCCAACAGCACGTCGTCTTCCTCTAGCTAGGCCTGCCATTCACGTAGTTTGTTTCTAGATAGCTACCTTGTTCTGTTACATCATCATTCAATGCATTCATTAATTCGTTGAAGACGTCGGTAACATCTCCCAATGGAACAAATGGTAAGCCTAATATTATCCTGACAGAGTCACCACTTTCCCGATTTTCTGAACAGGGTACTTTTAATGCACACTTTTGAACAGCATGCCTCCAAATCGACTGCCCATAATGAAAGAGACAACCACGGCAGAAAGTTTGAGGGAAACATGACTTGACTGCATTGATAGCTGCAATTTCAAAGTCCGTATGAACGTACTGTGAATAGGGAAGTGGTAACAAAAACCACTTAGACGGCCTTCAAATTCCAACTCGACACCTTCTCGCGGTTTGGCCCGTGAATAGGGGAGTTTCACTCCCTGAAACTAATGGCGAGCTCTGGGTCGTCGTCGGGGAACCCCTTCCCTTTGACTACCTCCCCGACGGCGACGACAAAGACAACACGGACGGATGATGACACAGACGGAGACGACCACGACGTGGGGGAACCCCTGCCCTCCCCATATGCTTGTGGCTGGTTCTGACCAGCACAGGCCTGTCTACCCCTCGTCTCCCCGCGTCATTCCTTACGTCCCTCCCTTCGTCACGATTAGCCAAGTTACATAAATATGAGACGTAAAGCAATATCCAATCCAAAACGAAAATGACGTTTTAGTCGAAATGTAGGATTAGACCAAAGGATGTTAGACAAAAATCACTTAGACGAAATGACGTTTTAGTCGAAATATCTGATTATACCAAAGGAGGTTAGACGAAATGTCTGTAGACGGAATGTCTAAATATAAGACAAAATGTCTTCAGACAAAAAAAAAAAAGACAAAGTGTCCTGGTACCAATAGGGGCTATGTACGAGTCAATTTCATGTTTTTTTTTTAGTGAAATTGTTATAAACGAAAGATTTTCACGTAAGAACACATACACTCTGTTAAAATTGAGAAGAATTACTTAAAAATCATAAGAACAAATAATTTTTACTAAGTAGAGCTCACGTTTGCGAAGGTTTCTATTGAGAGCGGAACAAACCAGGCCTGGATGACGACCGGGTCGTTTGACCTTGAAATGATGATGCGCACAGACCGCTTGAAGCTCTCGGACGCTCCCAGCCAATCACAGCAGTAGATCGAGTCCTTCACGTTGGAGCTCTGTAAATATGCTCTCAATTAATTCAAAATTTTTATATAATCGTAATAAAATAACTAAATTAATACGAAAAACAGATTACAACAAGTCTGTTTTTGACACAGTCAGAATATTTACAATAGTTTTACCACACATAGAGTAAGTCCAATATGACAGATTCTCTTGTTTAGAAAAGTTTTCTGCAATAATTCTGTGTAGAGCTTAGTAATAATTTTATTGTTTTTAATTGTAGCCCTTGACCGTTAGCTTATGTGTAAATAAAATGGTCGAGAATGCGCAATCCATTTGCTTTTTAATCCAGCCAGCTTCGTGGATATTTGGTATTAGCTATACCTCTGACAAATCTCCACCTCTACTAATGTATTTAGTTATAATAATTTACGACTCTATTTTAATTATGAAGTCGGAATGTTAATGTTGCTTTTATATATTGCTAGATTATAAAATCCGGGGATGTTTTTTTCTTCTTTTTTTTCTGTTTGTATTTTTGTGTGTTTGTTAACACGATTTCAGCTAAACCGAAACTCCAATTGTGATGAAATTTCTGAAGAACTGTCACGTTTTTGAGCGCAATCAAAAAATTATTTCTCATGAAAATCGCAATTTTACGCTTTCATTCGTTTGAAGAAAAAAAAACGACTTCTTACACCTACATGCTTTATCCATTTGTTATGATTTTTTCACAGAACCTTAATGTTATGAATTAATATATTCTTGTGAAATTTAAGCGCAATCGAAAAATTATTACTTATGAAAATCGCAATTTTACGCTTTTTTCGTTAAAAAAATACGCTCATCCAACAACGCGCCTGAAAAAGCGTTTGCGAAGCTTCCTAGTATTGTAAATTATGGTTTTTGGCTGTGTAATTTTTACACCTAAATCTAGATCTTGCTGAAAATCTTTTTGGATGAGCGAAGCGAAGACTTCAATTTCACCGACCCCCCAAAAAATTTAGCTCGGTGTTTTTTTTGTTTGTTTTTTTTTTTGTTTTTTTGTTTGTTTTTCCGTCTGTTTGTTCGCTCTCTACCGGGCAAACGGCATATGCGATCTTGATGAAAATTTGACACGACCTACGTTTTCTCTGAACTTAGACTTGCTACATTTTTTGGTACAATCGAAGAAATATTTCTCATGAATATCGTACTTTTACGATTTTTTTCGATTTTTAGTGCGATATTTTCGTGCCATTTGGGCCAATTCTGACCAAACGGGTGGGGCTACAACGTTCATATTTCACATGACTTAAGATAATGGTGATGTATTGCTTTCTAAAAGAAAAAGTTAAAAAGTTAGCCAGAATCGAGAGAAATAAAGCTTTTAATATACGTTTTTTGACTTTTTTGGCGATATTTTCGTGCCATTTGGGCCAATTCTGACCAAACGGGTGGGGCTACAACGTTCATATTATACATGACATTAAGGTTATGGTTATGTAGTACCTTTTGAAAGAAAAAGTGGAAAATTTAGCCAGAATCCATAGAATAAAGCTTTTTAATACAAGTTTTTTACGGTAAATAATACCAATTGACAAGAAACAAAAGAAACTTGACAACATTCACCTTCGATGCGTAGGCAGCAAAACAAAGCACTTGCAAAAGTAAAGATATCCCACGCAAACTAAAACCTTTAAAAAGCTCATCCATCAACGCGGCGGGACTTTAGCGTTTTCCTAGTAAGAGAAAAACGTTTCTTACCTCTTCAGTGATTTGTTGACAGAAAAAGCAAAATGATGCGAAGACGCTAACGGCCACAATCACGAAGGTGAAAAGTAAGAGTGTTTTCAAGCCCCTCTCTTTCTCCTGTACATGAAACACACCAACCATTATTACATTAAATAAATAAATTCGTATTTATTGAGCCTACCCACTCAGTCTAAATATAACTGATTTTCAGTGGGGGACATTAAACCAAGGAGACCAAGTTGGACCCCTGTAGGCCCCGACGCAATCGACGAGTGAGCGATAACCAACCAAAGATCGATATTTTTTAATAGGAAATATAGCAATCATTGGTATGGATAGTGCGAACACCCGCAGATCAACGCCAGAATCAACAAGGCCGATTCAGAACAAATTTGAATTTATTATGTGCCTCGTTGCTAGGACGGCCCCAAAGTCACCGTTTGCAAATTCCTATCCCACGAACTGATGGACCTTCTGCATGGGAAGCAGAGATGCTAACTACTAGACCAACGAGCCATACGTAGTATGTTATTAAAGCTCCTAGTATAGTTTATATTTGTAGGCCGTCACAATGAGAGAGAATGCGTACCCCCAAGTACTTACAAGAGTTGTAAAAAGCATACTTATGACGCTCGTCACAATCATTTCTACAATTATACCCATTAGGAACGGACTGAAGATTGATTGTACTTCGCCTGAAATGCTAGAAAAATAAAAAACAGTAAGACAGTCTAAAAGAAAAGTATTTTATGCAATTTATTCTCAAGGACACGAGGGGGAAAATGACAACGAAAATATATAGTTCTTGCAACTAAATGGGTGCACGACAAGGTGCAGATTTATAATAATAACAATGATAATGTGTTTCTTATTATATCTTAATTGCATTAGGCCCCTAATTAATATCGAACCCGATTTCCAAAATACTAATTTAATAATGTATTTATCAATTATATTTATTCACTATTTTGTAGTCGGGCATATAGTTTATTCTTCTTGTGTGTACTACTTTGGGCCCACGGTCTATGAACTTTTAAAATAATGACAGTAACACACTGAATTATGGTGCAACATGAATAATGTAATCACTTTTGATTCGGTTATGTGATAAACAAAACACATCTGGACTCACCTAATAAGAGCCTGGTGATGCTGGACACACTCCTTGAGGCGTCTCTGCATCGCTTGGTCGAGAGCAAGTCTCTTTGCCACCGCCTTCTTGGACCTCGTGATATAACTCGCCAACTCGTTCACTCTCGGGACTTCCCTCTGCCTTCCCAGCGATACACTCTCTCCTTCTAATGCCCTCTCTCCTGGCATCTCCATGTTGCCGATGACTGGCACTTCATAACGTGGCTCAGGCAGAACTTCCGAAGTTGGACATGAATATCCTAAATATTCCGTCATGAAATCTTCATCAAAAGTATCTACATTCTCACTAATGGTGCTCATGATTATGATTTCAGAAATGCCTTCCTCCAAATTATCAGGGTCCCTCGAGATCGCGTTGTACCTCATACCAAGATATCAGGCTGTATTCCGTCAGCATCATCACAATCTCTTCCAACAACCTTAGAAACGTACTCACAAATGGTGTTGAACGTTGTTATTTAATATTTTGAATTCAATCCATAGCTGATAGAGAAGGTCTATAATGAAACCGCAAGTTGCAGCAACAACCAGCACAGCATTGACGCCATAAGCACTTTCGAATATCAATACGATACCCAAGCACGAAATGTCTTTCACGTTACACATATATTGCACACTGAAAGCAAATGTATGGACATATTAGATTTGGAGTAACATTAGAGATAAGTATAAACAAATAAAAACATTGTCTTGTTGATGTTTTATACATAAATTAACACACGAGCCTGTACTCGGCTACCGGAGATCGTCCTTTGATCGTCGTACCTTTGATAAAACCAAGGTCAAACTCTAGGGTTAATAATTTAGCATATTATGCGCAAAGTTTAATCCACTTTGTGATAAACAGTGTTGTGAATTATCTAGATAAAACCAGTTATAAATTATCTTATCTAGATAAGTTTCTGTTTATGACTTTTTAATAATCCAGATAATATAATGTTTATCTTATCTTAGTTTTTATAGATTTTAGATAAAATATTTAGGTAACAATACTTTAGAAAAAATATAATGAATCACTTTTTAAATAAAAATAACGTTTACTAGTTTATTTCTATTATGCTTTTCATATAATCCGCATATTTGAAAAGGCGGCAAAAGCTGGTTAATAAATTAGCTTTTTCTGAGATAAATATTATCTTTTATCTAAGCAAAATTATGTAAATAAATATGTGTATTCATTATCTTTTATCTATTCTAGGTAATGTTTTTACAGTGCATCTTTTATCTAATCTAGATGATTTTTTTGGGGATCATTATAATACAGATAAAAAATAAATTATCTAGTCACAATACTGGTTATAAATATTAATTCTTAATGTGGCTATTACCCCCAAAAATATTTTTTAACTCATAATTGCAGCATAACACTACACTAAAATGACCATTTAAAAAGTTTTATCTTTGACTGTGATTTTACAGGAATTTTTCAATTTTTTTAAACCAGAAATTTGTGAAAATTGGCCCTTTCGGAAAATTTCTTAGGTTTGGCTTTAAACCTGCTTTTTTTTTTGTTCCACATAGATACTAGAGCTAGTACCATTCTAAAATGGCCCTTTATATCATAGTGTCTTGAAACTTTTGTACAAATAATGTACTCTCAAAACACGCAAACAATATGAATTCCAAAATCACACTCCTTGGTAATCAGCATATTTTGATCCAACCACTTGCCCAAATAAAAAAAAACAAAAAAAACGAGAATTTACAGTGAAAGCAGTAGAATTATCAATATTGACCAATATTTTTTAGGATCAAAATCCTCCAAGGTCACGGGGCATAAAGATCGTCCCCATTTATTTTTTTATGGGGGGGATTTTTGCCGGTGGGACCTAGCTAAAAAAATGCAAACTATGACAATTCTTTCCGGGTCATGGTGGACTCAAAATGTTTTCTGTTTTTTTTCAAAAATTCATACCCTTAGCCTTTATGAAATAAATTTTTTTAGTTTAGCGGGTGAATACCCCTTTAATTGATATTCGGAATGCTTTTATGCAGACAAGTTCGTAGTGTTTAACATTATGTTTTTATTTATTTATTTATTTATTATTTTTTTCCCGTAATTTTTGCACATATACAAAAATTACAGAATGAAACAGGAAAGCAGGCCTATTGTGGACCATCCACCGCAGTGATCCTGTCTCATTCTAAACATTAATAAAATAATAAAAAAACATAAATTCTCTTACAAAAGGATGATGATGATAATGCTTAAATAGATGATACAGTTTATTAATATGATAGTAATAAATGAAATAAAGAAATAGTGAATGTAGCCGTTATCAAAGATCCATTATTACTAGAAGTGGTCGTCAACTTTAGGCCAATCAGGCAACCATTTGTCATCTGAAGTGATCTTGAATGGCCCTTTTAAACGCCTTATCAGAGATCCGTGACTCACGGATGTCCAGAGGCAGGGAGTTCCAAGCACTGGCCGCTCTCTGATAGAATGACCTTTGGTAAGCCAGTGTTCGCGCCAAAGGGGGCCCAGCAGCACTTCACTCTTGGCACCCCTACCCACCACAACAGCACACCACGTTTTTCAAAACGTTACTTTTTATGTTACAATGTTCCCAGAATGTTAGTTCAAATTATAACATCTATACAACGTACGAAAAATGTTATGTTGTAACAAAATTCTTTGGTTCTCAAAAACATTCTCACAACGATGTTGCAACATTTAGTAACTTAAATTTCGGTGGATAAAAAACAAACAATATTGACCCTTTTTCTTAGTAACATTTTATTGACGATGCTACAAAGTCGTGCCATTTTCCGTAAATGTCTTGGAAAAACCATTGGAAACGTTGAAACTGGCTCATTTCACTTCCTGAGAACGTTCATAAATAACCTCATACATTTGAAATCTCAACGGTTTTTTTGCGGTGTGGGTAGCTTGTCCTGTCTTTTTCTGTGCTCTGCCTCATTCGACAATCAGTCGTCGGGAGAGAAAGACGCGTGACATTTGGCTGTTGTGTTTAACGTGATGGAGCGCGGCGGCAAAGGGCGGACGGACGGGAAGAGACGAATGACTTTAAAAAGGTTTTGAAACGGGTCGTTTCGACGCGTCGCGTCGTTACCTTACTCATGTGTGAGTTTGACGTTTTGGAACCGCTGTGGGTTCCATCTTCAGGACGACTGATTGCTGAAAGTGCGTTTGTTCGTTGCCGTTGCCTCTCTCATTCGTGATCGTGTTTAAATGCTTTGACCAAAGCCTGAAGGATTTTAATACCGCTGAGTGAGTGATTGAATTGTGTCAAGTTCATATCTGGGATTACCTATATTTGCTTATACATATATCTAGCTATTCCTATACCTTGCAGTTGATTCGTTTTTACCAGCCACGCTCGCGCGTTTGTATCAGCCTTAAATTGATTATGGTCAATGCTGTTAGGCTATAGGCCTACCATGGCTGCGACTTGAATAAAATGTTAAAATTGTTGTGCCAGTGCTGTACGTTTCTTGATCTAGGCCTAAGTTGTGTGAAAAGGTATGTTGCTGCACTAGCAAATGATTTCTGAAACTGTATTATTACTATGGTTGCCACCATATGATCCCATTTCCAATTATCAATACACGAAAATATAATTTAATTTATAATCGGTGTTTCGAAATAATATATACGCACAATCACTAGTATATCTTTGCGTCAATTCAGTGAGTACATACTCGCGGACACCGATTTATCAATTATTCAATTACATTTTTTTATCGATGATCAATCGATTATCCAATAATCGATTTATCATCGATAAATAGATATTTGCAGCAACCATAATTATTACATTATAAAAGAAGTGTAAAAGCAACGTTCTAGTAACGTTTCTCCATGTTACTATTTAAATGCTACCACAACGTTACATGAACATGAGTATAACACCTTACAATGTTGTTACCTGGTCGTTTACACAACATTGTGATACAAGATCATGATGTTTTTTGGACTATACACTACTCAAAATAAAACAAAGATTACAATATTTCAAAGGTTAATCAACCTCCTTCATCAGGTTTTTAATGACAGTTGAAACAAGACAACAGAATGGGCTTTAAAACAAATAAACAATGCCAACTAAACAAATCAAATTACACCAATCCACCAAAGAATCATAATAATAAATGTGGTTGTAGTTGTTGTTGTAACATAAAAGAACTTATAAAATTTACAAAACAAACAAGAAGAAGAAACATTATGGCTTATTAGTTACAAAAACTTTCCAAATTCCAGGAAAATCAATGCTAGGTGCACTTATCACATTATTACTAACAGACATCAATGCAGCCTCTTTAAGTTTACGTTTATGTGGATTGGCTTCATGAAGGATAATGGATGAGTTGTTCCAGTCCACATAATGGTGATTTTCATAAACATGTTCTGCTAATCTAGAGGAACATACTTTATGCTGCGTGACGTTGTTCTTATGCTCCTTCAACCTCACCTCAAGAGGTCTCTTTGTCTCTCCAATGTACGCGGCACCACATTGACACGGTATTGAGTAAACAGCATTCTTGGACAATTGGGATTCGTTCTTGGGTTTAGTAACTGTTAATATACTTCTTAGGGTAGTAGGTGATTGAAAAACAGTAGTTCTTGATTATTATCCGAATTTGTCCGAAAAAGTCAGACGTCTTCTATCTCCTTTTGGGATTCGTACTGTTTTTTCAATCACCTACTACCCTAAGAAGTATATTAACAGTTACTAAACCCAAGAACGAATCCCAATTGTCCAAGAATGCTGTTTACTCAATACCGTGTCAATGTGGTGCCGCGTACATTGGAGAGACAAAGAGACCTCTTGAGGTGAGGTTGAAGGAGCATAAGAACAACGTCACGCAGCATAAAGTATGTTCCTCTAGATTAGCAGAACATGTTTATGAAAATCACCATTATGTGGACTGGAACAACTCATCCATTATCCTTCATGAAGCCAATCCACATAAACGTAAACTTAAAGAGGCTGCATTGATGTCTGTTAGTAATAATGTGATAAGTGCACCTAGCATTGATTTTCCTGGAATTTGGAAAGTTTTTGTAACTAATAAGCCATAATGTTTCTTCTTCTTGTTTGTTTTGTAAATTTTATAAGTTCTTTTATGTTACAACAACAACTACAACCACATTTATTATTATGATTCTTTGGTGGATTGGTGTAATTTGATTTGTTTAGTTGGCATTGTTTATTTGTTTTAAAGCCCATTCTGTTGTCTTGTTTCAACTGTCATTAAAAACCTGATGAAGGAGGTTGATTAACCTTTGAAATATTGTAATCTTTGTTTTATTTTTGAGTAGTGTATAGTCCAAAAAACATCATGATCTTAAACCAGACCTACTCTAAAATTGTTTCACCTTTGTAATATTGTGATACAAGTTGCATGAACGTTATGAGGTTCGTATGCAGCGGGACATTTGGATATTTCATCAATGTTACAAAAACTATACCAAACGTTGTGAGGATATATCGAATGTTTAATAGAAAACTTAAATTATCGTTGAGGAAACGTTACCGTGCTGTGTGGGTTAAGCTAACATACGGATTGTCCAGCTGAAGGCGCATCAAAGGGTCAACATCAGTTTGTTTGCATTATCCCTTTGAGAGTAGAAGAATATCCATCTGTTTAATAACATTACTGATTCGAGGAAGATCACATTTTCCGCGACGTTCTTCAGCATTGAGAGACTTATCAAAACCCAGTATCAATTTTGTTGCTCGGTTTTGAATATGTTCCAGAGTGTTTAAATTTATTTTCGTCGACGGATGCTATGCTGGAATTGCATATAGTAGTGTAGGACGAACATTAGTGAAGTTTTATGCCATTAGAACCTTTGGCTTGCATTCTTTAAGGTTACTGTACAGAAATCCTAGTAATTTAGATGTTTTTGTTCTTATGGTTTGCACATGGAAGCCGTTTGCCCTTTTACCACCAGAACTAATAAATAATTTAACTAACGTTTTACTAGGCCGCTTCGCGAACGCTTTTTTTGGTCGCGTTGATGGATGAGCTTTTTTGTAAATTTTTAGTTTGCGTGGGACCACTTTACCTTGCAATTACAAGTGCTTTTTGAATGCATTGCAGGTGATTGTTGTCAAGCATCTATTGTTACTTTGTAATTGTTTTTATAATCCTAAAAAAACTCATATTTAAACCTTTATACTATGGATTCTGGCTAACTTTTTCAACTTTTTCTTTCAAAAAGCAATACATCACCATTCACCTTAATATCCATGTAAAATATGAACGTTAAAGCCCCACCCGTTTGGTCAGAATCGGCCCAAATGTCACGAAAATATGGCACTAAAAATCGGGAAAAAGCGTAAAAGTACTATATTCATGAGAAATATTTCTTCGATTGTACCCAAAGACGTGGCTGGTCTAATTTTAGAAATTTCGAAGGTCGCCTGCAATTTTCACCAAGATCGCATATGCCTTTTGCCCGGTAGAGCGCGAACAAACAGACAGAAAAAAAAAACATTGGAGCTAAATGTTTTGAAGGGTCAGTGAAATTGAAGTCTTCGCTTCGCTCATCGAATTAATAACGTATCGTCAAATCATCATCATCATCATCATCATCATCATCATCATCATAGTGTGTAAATAAGTTACGAGTTTCAACTGTGGCGTGTTATGTTTGTATTGCATAAATGTGGCATAAATAATAATAATAAAAATAATAATAATAATAATAATAATAATAATAATAATAATAATGAAAATAATAATAATAATAATAATAATAATAATAATAATAATAATAATAATAATAATAATAATAATAATAATTGAAGAAAATTATAACATTGACGGGATGTTTCGTCGCGTCGTAGTGGTGAATAATTTACATTATTCCTTACTTCCCGACGTAGCGTCATCACTGTGGATGACATTTTCAAGGAACTGCTGTTTTGTTTGCCTCTGTTGCAAACGTTCACTTCTTCTTGGAACTGCCAGGATTGTCGGGAAGTAAGGAATAATGTTAATTATTCACCACCACGACGCGACGAAACATCCCGTCAATGTTATAATTTTTCTTCAATTATATCGGGCCGCGAAAGTATAACTTGTGGAATAATAATAATAATAATAATAATAATAATAATAATAATAATAATAATAATAATATTAATAATAATTATTATTATTTTTTATTTTTTATTGTATGTAGCAAAAACATAAGAGTACAAACATAGCATACATTATCCCACTAAACCCGAAGGCTTATCAGTGGGTCACATTAATGTATCAAAATAACTTAGGTTTAAGCTCGCTGAAGGCCGTTGAAACATTCTACAATATGACTAAAATTAACAATTTTACACAATAATATAAATGACAAAGTACACACAGAGACGTAAGGAAATACAATAAACATCGAATTGATCTGAAAATATAGTAATAATATAATAATAATAGAAATAATAATAATAATGTATTTCAAGTTTTGAGAATTTAAATACAAATTTGATAGATTTTTTGAATGCAAGATTGAATTGAATTAGGGGGGATTAACTCAATTTAGTGTCACACAAGTATTTACGAAATATCACAGAAAAATGTTTAAATGTAATTCCGTTTTCAAAGACAACGAAGGTTTTATATCCTTTACTTACCTTAGTAATGGCTTTCCTCTAATAAAGCCCATTCCCACAACTCCAATGACCAAGAGAATCAATGCTTTCATCAGGGGCAATAATGCACAATCCGTGACGTACTTGGACCAGACTTTTATGTTCTCAAAGGCTGATTTCGTATACGGGATGTCCTGCAGAAGTTGACCTTCATGGATACTGTCAAGGTCACGACAAACTTTCTTCAGTTGTTTTTGTTGGGACGAGTATGTTACAATTTTCACAAGGGCTAATACATTGTATGAAATGAAAAACATCATTTCAACAAAGTTCACAAAATTGCTTATCCCATTCAAATAAATGGTGTATACAGGCAAAATAATGCCCAAGAAAGTCATCCCAATAGAATATCGATGGTAGAAATATCGTAACTTGCCCTCTTGTGAATTTTCAGTTGGATACAACCCTATAAAAGAATATCAACAAAACATTATGTAGCCAATATCAGCTTAATTGTGCATTACAAGATGGCCTAGGCATAACGCTGTTGTAGAACAGCATTGAATTAATTGTTCTTAGTAATGGTGATATCTAAAAAAAAAATGTGATAGAAAAAGAAACTCACTAAAAAT